>JBCNJP010000020.1:2396347-2445656 GCA_039602395.1 Deinandra increscens subsp. villosa | reverse complement strand
TGAGGCACACTATGATGCCACGTTGTTGCTTTCTAGAAAGAAACAATAAATAATAAGATAAATTCTATCATGCGAAATAATACTTACAAATTAAGCTATTTAGATTATTATCGTCTATGATAAGAGGCAATGTCATTTTTAGGTGTTAAAAAAGTACTTACAAATTAGTCTTAGGGTTGTAAACCATTAGGGTGGAGTGCATCTTCAAGAAAAAATAAAAGTAGAGTAACATAGATTAGTTTTAATATAGATTAATTATCTAGAGATTTAGACAAAATGAAGATGCTTGCGCATAAATATACACTATAAAATGTTTATTGACGTAAAAATGCAAACATATAAGTTAAAATGCAATCTTAAGATACTCACGTGTGGTGTGTTGAAGTCCACGTAAGGTGGCACGCTAATAACCTGTATTTGGGTCATGTTAAAACTTTATTAACTTAGGTAGTTGGGATAAGCTGATATCGTATCTACAAGGAGCGTGTGATCAGTGTTACAAGTTCTATCTGATTATTTGAACTAAAACTAACTAAAAACTAAAAGTTCAAAATCTGGTTTTATGATTTGTAAATAAAAATATATAAACGGAATAATAATAACTAAAAATATGGTCACGTCTAAGGTTCAGATAGTGTGGTTAACGTGCAAACAAATCATATTGAAATCCTAGAGAATAACATAGTAATGATCACTGCAACGTTATAAAAGAGATTCAAGCTATCAAGTAATCCAGCCATGATACAAGGCAAGAACTCAATCATGACCAAGGGCACGAGCTAGGACGGTGCTACACAAGAATCAAATTTAAATAATAAATCATTACTTGTTACATTGACTAACAAATACTCAAACTCATTTTGTGACACCATGCTAATGATCCAATAAGAAATATTACTTTAATTTATACCAAAGAAACGTTTTAACTGTATAATTCATACGAGACACGCAGAAAGAAAAAGTTTAATCTAAGACTCAAATACAACGAAACATGAAAACTCACTAATCCTACACTCACTCTATATACATAAATAAATTAGCTAATCATGTCAAACAAATAAATCGAATACTATCGATGAATCATTAAAATTAATGAAACCTAAATAGTCAACTATCTTTTACAAATAACAAGAGAAGAAACAAAACCACACAAGACTCCATGTAATTGTGTTCCATCACGTCAATCCCCTAGAAATCGTTGACTCCCCTTTTTGACTCTTTTCTTTAGCTGCGTTCCTTTTAATTCCCCTACTTGGGCCTTTAAGCCCATCTGTACAATATTGGTATTTTCGTGAATGCTTGTGGCTTCTTTCTGGTCACATCTAGAATGCAACCTAAATTTTAATTAACATAATAATCATTAATGTTAGTGACTACAATATATAAAAATTAAAAAGTTAAAAACAAAGTATATTTTTAGTCTAGTTTACATGATTAACATAATTGTATCAATTTAGTTCGTTTTCACCGTAACATACTAAATAGCAAAACCGATTAAATTAATATATTTTATGTTTAAATCGGTGCATTTAGTAGAGAATTAATTTATACTATATTATAATACATCCGAGATAATTGTCATTATTGTAATATTATTATGGTTATTAGTATGAGCTCACGGGCCCACTAGGTATTTAGGGTTTACAGTTATTCTTTATATATTGTAACCCTGTCATTCAATAAGATTAATTCATTCAGTTATATCAGTATTTCATATTATTACATGGTATCAAGCCTAAACGATCCAAATTCTAGCCGTTGCTCTACTGTGTTCAAACCCTAGACAGGGCGGAGTGACGCCGCCACCCTGTTCCAACTTTGTTTTTATTTTAGTTTCTCTTTTTTTTTCTACGTTTTGTTTCTAATAAAGTTTCGTCTTGATTCAAAACTCCGGTAATCATCTTTCACAACCAAATCAGTGATGATTTTTCATGCATATTAATTGATTGAAGTTGCTTCTTTTGTTCCGCAGTGTACTTCGACTTATGCATGTGGTTGTATGTAACTAGAGATCAACCGCGCGTTGCTGCGGTCTTTCGAAAAAATACAGAAAAATAGCTACAGTTGTTCGATTTGGAGGCTTTGATTCGATGTGATGTGTTGTAGCAGCATCTGTTGAAAGCAAATAATAAGTGAAATTTGTTAAAAATTTATAGTAAATAGGGGATAAAATTATTAGGCAAAGGCAAGTGTATATCTAGTAAAGAGCGTTAATTTTTTTTATAACGAAACTGGGTTGGGTCCTGTTATAATATAAATGTGGAAATTTTTATTTTTAAAGTTTTGTAGAACAAAACATGGGTAATCAGAGAACAACAAAATGACATCGACGACACAATCAAAACTAATCAACAATCAATCCGTGTACAAACCATCAGAAATAAACTTTATTTGGAAATAAAGTTTAATGAATTCCAAGTAAAATATCCAAACCAAACTTTGGTTTACCTGCTCATCCTTCTTGACATGTTGGTCAAAATATTTTTACTCTTGCCTATGTTGTCATCCACTCCATGAAGCTGAGATCCAGAAAGGCAAAACCATAAGTTCCAGTTTCCAGTAAACCAGCCATTTTAAACAGATTTACATGTGAACACTGAACACGCTGCTTTGGGTTATGGTTTATCCCGAGATGGTTCAGCTAAAAATAAAATGGGTCAAAGAGCTTAAAAGTCCACTATTTCTCAAAATCAGGTTACTAAAAAAAATTTTAGTACTTTTGTAAAACCAATTTAATAAAAGAATGTAACATCTCGTGTATAACTGATATGTTTTAGAACCTATACATTTATATTAAAAATCATATCGCACCAACATGATAACCATCTATGAATGAGTAATATCTACAACCAAAGTAACAAAATTGTAACTGATCTTCATACTCAGTCTTTATAAATTTTTTAAAGTTAAAAAGACAGTGCTATGACCTGATCAACCACCTGGGAGTAAGCTTTCTTCATCCATCTTAGGAGTAATCCTCCATACCGTTCAAGCAATTCTGCATTAATGAACATACATTAGAATATTATAATTTGATTACACATATGGTCGTCCAATTTTCTTCCTTTCAGAGTGCTAGTAGGGTAGGGGAGCAATGGTGAGAAAGAGCCAAATAGGTTTTAAGATTTCAACACTTTCCTGTTTATAGTGGTAAGGGTAGTCATTTCATAGTAAAATTAAACAATCCACAGATTATTCCTCATAGCAACAGCTTCCTGCAGATGAAGTCATCGAAGTAACATAATCCCAAATAAATAGACAAACAAAATTAATACAAAAGTAACAGAAGATTCAATATATACTACTGAGCTCTCACAATGTGAGGAACACAAATCTAGAACAGAAATCAAGCTATTCAGCTCATAAGTTCAGATCTAATCAGGAGCACTGGCCATGAGAAACTAAACTAATCAATTCAAACGTACACTAATCAATTCACATCAAACACAGTTTGCATCAGATACATGAAACCAAAGAAACAGAGACCTTATAGCAAACATGCGTTAATTAATTCAAACAACAAATAACTGACAATAGATAAATCATAAACAGAAACCGGCGGTTTACCTGATTTCTGGTGAAGTGAATTTGAGGACCGGAAAACCTAATAGAGAAAGCAAAAGAAGATAGACGTTATCCTCGTGCTGTGCATTTATTCCGACAATAAAAAGATAACATATAAGATTTCATAAATAATAGGGTGAAAGTAGAAAATTTAACAAAATGAAGCATACTTGTTGTTAAATGGCCTAGCCTTTCTTTTGCCTCAATCTCAACTGATTTTCTTTGAGTGAGTAAAAAAATATATAGGCAAGCATGAGCATTCCACATGACTTTCGACCTATTTACAGCTAAAAGGGGGCAAAGTTGGGTAAAGAAACACCTAAAAGGGGGTGAATTTGGGTCAGTGGTCATCCTAATTATATATTAACCTCTATGACACAATAAAATAATTTACAAAATAAAAAAAAACTACATTTGACAAACAATATAAAGACATGCATATGAACTTTGAAATAAATTTATTTCATGCATGCTTTAAATATAATGAATAAAATTATGAACCCTAAACCCTAAACCCTTCATCATAAATTTGTCCATCTTGAAGTTAAATATGTTTAATCTTGCCAAGTCTTCATTTTGATAGTCCAACTGTGTGTTCAGGTTTTAATGTCATATTTTGATGTGAACAAAATGCTAGTTCCAGTTGATATGTGCTAGACAGGGTATGCTAGTGTTTTGGTAAAAACTTGAAAGTTATTTGGAACATTGAAAACTTGATTTTTCTTGAAGGCCCTTGATCCTCACATATGAAACTGACACTTATGATATTCAACTTTTTAAGTGACAAAATATTGCTTTTCAAACTAAAACTTGAAGGCTAATAGTTAGGAAGCATTTGGTATGCATTTTAAAAGTGATCACGTATTATGGAATAATCAAAACCCGACAATTACTTCAAAACTACCCGCATGAGCCTTCTGAAACTATGATAATCTAGATAATCAGTTATATGGGTGCCTGGCAAATTATGATTATTTAAGGACTTACATGTAAATGACCCCCAAATAATCATATTTAGCTTTTCGTTAAAAACTGGTTCTAGAAACTGTTACTTGACACCACTATAAACTGATTACCTGCAGCTTGAAATTATACAATTTGTGACATTTGCACAAAGTTCAAATTGCAGGTAGGAGAGTAACAGTTTTTAAAATTACCATACTGAGAGCAACGGGGACAACTTTCGAGCCAGGACGCATTCTAGGATCCATGGATTTCATTTGTCCAAGAAGCGTCTCAGCATCTTCTTCCTTGAAACACAACAACCCTAGCGACTTCACTGGATTCTGACCCGAAACCACCACAAATTCTTCAGAAGAATTGCTGAGAGCGTACACCGGTACTCCCGCCAACCGCTGCTCGATATCCTCATTAATTTTGATTTTATTTTACGTTCCTTCTTTCTTTAGGAAGGAATGTACCTAGATCAGAACATCCCCCTAATGGCAGACCTGCATATATACAAACAAAGGTAAAATGTATGAGTAATCGTAAGAAAAATCACTATTTCATACAGGTAACTTGCACCAAATAATCCCCCTTTCCACCATAGCTATCTACGCCTCCAAGAGGACCACTACCAAAACATGCACTACCCCCAATCTTGAAACCTTCATATCAAATTCAAATCACATGAAAACAGTAATAATAATAATAATTCATATATATTAAAAGTCATGGTCAAATGTACCATATTTTGATGCGTTCTTCATTCAGTTGTTGACCTCGGTTTTGATGTCAAATATTGCGTACATGAACCTGTATACTTGTTTCTCCAGTTCCTTGTCGTCCTGCATGAACGCCTGACCAGCAGGCTAATGGAACCACAGTGGTGATTCCAATTTTCTTTGCTAATTTCTTATGAATTTCCTATGGGAAAGAAAAAATATTAAACATAATCAACTGTATGCAACTTTAGTGTTGTTTCAATAAATCCTACTTCATAAATAATTAAATAAACCAATGAAATTTACATATTGAATCCAGTATGTAGGTACATGAGATAATTTAGATCTATTAACATGCACATAATATGTATACTACAAATCAAAGTTGGGTAAAGGTGGGAGTACCCGGACCAAATGGTATTTGCATTTCCAATGACGAAAACATGATTCTAGACACTGAGGTTTTGTACATCTTTTTTTATACACTCAGGGTCACCACTTCCAGCTGTAAGTCCATTTTCTCCATATAATTTTAAAGATGAAACATTTCAAAGAAGCATATTTAGTCAATTAGTCAACTATTGTAAATTGAAGATTCATATCCCTCTTCCCTGTTTCTAAATCTTTCTGAAATCAGTTTTGAGATTTTACCTCAGATAGATAAACATTTTACCTCAAATAGATAAATGAAAAACATGCGATCTATAGATTTTCACCCAAAACAATCGTAGAGGCAAACCTGAGATGTGAAAAGAAAGATTAGGTTTTATGCTTACCAAGTGGAGTCGATGTCTGAAATTTTCCCCTAAATCTTCAATTATGAATAATCAAATTAATACTTTATTTTTAAAATGCCAACAACAAACATTCAGAAAATGGTATACTATATTAAACCTCTATAGTCTACTATTTTCACATTTACCCTTCCAAAGACAACACATGTAAAAACCAAATTAGCGTTTTCTTATCAGCATACAAAACCCCTAAAAGTTAAATAAACATTCATTCTGCCTAATAGAACATCAAGCAAAATATTAAAAGGGAACTAACATAGACACCACAATCATAATAACTAACACAATAGCCATTTTCTTATCAGCATGCAACACCCCTAAAAAATAAGATATATATATATATATATATATATATATATATATATATATATAACCGATCATGTATATACTACAACACATTATGGTAAAAAAAAAAAAGTCAGAAATAAGACTTCAATAAAACCACAGATAAGCACCTGGTTTCTTGAAGGATTTCATGTGATATAGGGGACACTCTAATCCTATCAGTAGCAGGAATTAAGAACTAACTGTGTGTGTAACTTGTATGCTAAAAGAAACACCTAACTACGTAACTGAATTGAAAACATACATGTCTATGACTTGATAATCATAGATTCTATATTTACTGTCATTATAAACTTTGGATACCAATGAACACCCTTGTTACTGTTTATATGACAGCAATTATAGAAATTAGCATGTACAGACATAAGCCTAATATGATTAAACACCTTTGGCCCTTGGCATGATGATTAAACACTGTTGGCATCTACGTTTATGTACATGATGATTATAGTTTCCAGAATATAACAGATAGAAATGAAGCAAAAAGTTGGATGAATAAAGAGAAACTACCTCAAGAACTAAAATCATCAGCATGGAAATCTTGAGCTTTGGTCTTAACACTGAACCATCTCTTGAGTGTTTTAGGCCAAGGAACCTTCAATCCATCACCATTGAAGTCAAGATATTTAATAAATCTAGTCAAATAATCGAACAATCAAAGAAGAAGATAAGACAGAAAGCATACCTCGGATTGAATTAATTAAATCAAACAAACTGAATAACTGATTCTAATGGTGTTGATATGTGGTGCCAATTAATTAAACAAACTTACTCGTCTACAATCATCCTACAATTATCCTTCATGTTCAACAACATCTTCAACGAAGACGAACCTTACAACAGAGATGAAAGAAGAAAATGAACCTTGCGAGAAGAAATAGTGGAAATCATTGAATGTCTGGAAGGTTGAGCTAATCTTGACTTATACACAACCCAATTAATGGACAATAAACAAAAATCAAAGATAGTCTTGATATGAGTTAAAATACACATCCAAACTAATAGGCAATAAACTGATATCAACTTGTTGGGTACTTTAAATAAAGATGCAAACATTTGTTTCTTATCGGCTCTAACTTTATGCAATAAACTTCAATTAAGTAGCAGACAACAACACCAAAAAATACCAATTTTGTACCAACGACAACCACATACCAACTATAATACTTAAAACCCAAAATTTAAGCTCTAATTCGAACAATCAGACCATATAACGCAACAACGAACCAAATATAATAGCTACAAACCAAAATCATACTGAGAATTAAAAAAACACGCACCTTCAATGCTGACAAAAGAACAGATGTCAAAAGCAAATCGATTGAATCGCTTTAAGGTTCGCCTGAAGCAAATCGATTGAATGAGGGAAAACCCTTTTCATCCATCATTCTCGTGCTTCCACCTGTTAATTTTTAATTAAAACAAAGCTCTAACATACTAAACTTTAAAAAATACTCGTGCACTCCAATAAATTATAATCAAACAACGAATGCAATTTATCTGGTGAACACAACTTTTAAAATCAAATTTGAAAAACATAATTAGGAAATAGCAACATGAAAGTGCAAAGAGACATACCATCAACACGTAGCATCCTCGATTCCTAACCCTAGCGGAGATGCTGATTTTGCTAGAGGTGAATGAAAACCCCGTGTAAGCGAACAGACACCCAAAAATCCGAAAACGAAGAATATTAACCTGCAAACGAAATAAAGAACCTAAAACCCTAATCGAAAAATCACCTGAGATCATCTTTGATCAGGCACATCGCCTCTTTCTGTAGATCTTATGGGAGAGAGTCAGAGAGAGTCGCCGGCGGTGGAGAGAGAGTGCTGATGTTCTTGTGACTTTAGCGAAGGGTGCGATGGTCTTTGATCGGAGGTGCCGAAGCACCGCTAACGCAACGGCGGCACAAAAAAACCGGCCGTCACAGGCTAGCAGGGGCGATCTATATATGCGAGAGAAAAGGTTGGCAATTTGGACGGGTAGATCCGGAACCGGATCCGAATGGGTTTGGGCACGAATTCATAGGTTGAAGTTTGGGATTGTATATATATACAATTTGTTCATTCGCGGCGGTCAAAGAAATCTCCAACTTTTTGTTTGTGGCATTTAATTCGAAGGAAACCACCTATTGTTTAAAAAAAATCTTCAGTTTCTTCTTTTCAAGCAAATCTTTATTGTCAGCATATTTTTTTTTCTTTTCATTCTTTTCTTTTTCTTTTTATCAATGGCTCTAGTCAGGATTTGATCTTAGTCTCTTTTCTTTACTCTTCTACCTCTTTCAAAGCCCGTCGTTTAATCACGGTTACCGACCTTCCTAAAATTTAGAGATTAAATTATTTTTTTATCAGTCTCATTATCACTTGATTCTATTTATATCGAAAAGTAACATATATGACTTAAGTCAATACGTAGGAAAGACGGACAACAAGCTGCGCTGCCAACCTCTTTTGAATAGCAAACCCTAGTCGTATAAAAACAACATTTTTCAATCAAGAGGTTGAACAATTCCCACGTATGACTTTTTGGATCCGGTTTAACATAGTATTTAATTATGTTGTGAGTGAAAAAACTAAAAATCTATATATAATATATATATGAAAAGATTGGATGCCACATGGCATCACCACAACAATCTATTTTGTGGTTTTCCCGCTCAAAATTTTTCCAATAAATGAAATTTGACTTTCATAATATAGTTATGATTATTCAAAAATAGAAAGAGTCTAATTACAAACTGTATAATTACGTCTTTAATTATATTCTAAAAAATTCTAACACATTTAAAGATTGAATTATATATCGCAAATGAGGGATTTGGATTTGAAAAAAAAAGTCAATTTTAAATCCAACGAGCCTTAAATATTGTAATTTCAAACAACTAAATTAATTCTTATGAATTTTTAATAGAGATATTATCGTTATAATTGTATTCTTAATTTTATTATTTTTTACAAACAATTATTTCTTAAATAAATATAACAATATAATTAATATCAATAATTTTTTTTATTGTTTAGCTAAACAAATTCCCAAATATATGTATCATAAGGGTGTCCTTGAGTGGTGCTTATGACTACTCTTAGATTATTTATGCACGAATGCATGATTATAATCAAATGTTTTGTTTTTGTGTTTGTTTTTATAATTGAAGAAGGGTATGATACAAACTTTAATTTTCTCTTAAGTTTTAGAGATTACACTAATGTTTATATCATTTTTATATTCTACTAAGAAGTGAAAGTGGCTCATTGTAGAAGAACCATTGAAACTTTTAACTGGATATTTCTAATAAAAAAATTCTTAGATGATATAAAGAATCATTAGTACATTTTAGTTTTGGTTTTTTTTTAAATACCACCGTACGATGCACGGGTTCAATTATCGAATTACATTTATTATAATATTTAAGTTGTTGGATTTATTTTTTTAAAAACCACCCGTGCGTCGTACGGGTATCAAAAACTAGTAATAATAATAAAAGTATAAATTATAGGGATGACGAAATGGAGAGGATGAAGAAATATTTTTATGGGTGCCCTTCTTTTTGAGATTTGCGTGGTGAGTGGCCATTGGGAACCTACGGTCCAATTCCATGATCAGAAAACGCGCTCGAGATATTTCGATCTCAACTCGTCATCCCTTTCTCTGATCTGTCTTCAACCACACCATCCAGAAAAACTACAAATCAAACCGCAAAAAACAAACCCTAATTCACGAGAGCGTCGTCTGTTTTACTAGAATTCTCTTCCTCTTCTTCTTCTTCCTTCACTCATACATCTACCACTCCATCTGGAACTTTTCTGGTTCAATTTGAGGCGTATTTTATGGGGTAAAGCGCCAGTAACTTCGATTTGCTTTTATGGAGTGGGATAGTAGCAGTTCTGAACTGAGCGGAGACGAAGAAGGCTTTTTATTCAACGACATCGGAGGACCCCTGCCGTTCCCCGTCGATGGCCTGCTTCAACCGGCGCCATGTGGCTTCGTCGTTACGGATGTCTTGGAGCCCGATCAACCTATTATTTACGTCAATTCTGTTTTCGAGATGGTTACCGGATATCAGGCTGAAGAAGTCCTTGGTCGTAATTGGTGAGTATTTTTTCATTTTTATTCTCGGTTAAATTGCTTGAAATTGTTTCAATTGAGCCATTGTTTTATAGGAAATGATGTAATTGCTTAGGGTTAATGCGTTTTGGGGACTTGATTTCAACATAAGCACTAGATTAGTTTAGTTTGGGCAGTAGATATATTTTCCTTCTAGAGGTCAAATTGCAGAGGAGATACTTTAGGCTGCTAGCATAATCACCAATTAGAGATGACAATTAACTGACTAATGGTTGATATTGGTGATTGTGGATTTGCGGTTTGAAGAAAACCTTATATGTTTGGATAGAGAGCTACATTGAGCCATAGCCATCAAAGGAGTCAAAGGAGCGCGCTTAGCCATCCAGGCGAGGTGCAGGAAAATCGTGTCAAACATAGCAAGTCACAAAAAGTGCCTGTACCGAAAAAACAGGCCTGGACCGGCCAAAAATAATTTCAAGTTGGTTAACCAGCCAAAAACCAGTCTGCACCTTGCTTGTCTTAGGCGTGGCGACATATCAGGCCTTTGCACCTTCGATTACTATGCATAGCGCAATGACAGTGATAAATATGAAGGTGTTTTTGTCTGCTACTTTTCACTGTTAATATATGGTTTTGGTCTTGATGGGCTAGTGGAGAAAGTATGATTTGAGTTGCAAAGAGTAGGCATTCTAAACTTGATTTCCCCTTGTTTGCTGATTAATTGGAAATCAAGTGGAAAGATAGGAGCTATAACTGCTTAATGGCATGGAACTTGATATCTGGACTTTCATATTGGTGGTAAGAAGTAATTGACTACTAGAGTTGTGTTGGTTTACTCACAATCATAACATGGAAATGCTATTGAGCTTTTATATGGTTCTTTTGAGGTTAAACAATCAACCCTTGTAAAATTGGTAAACGAGGATTGTCTACTTAAAATCTTGAGCTTCGTATTACCAAAGCATCTACTCTGTCTCTTTGGTGTTTATCGACCAACTAAAACATGCTCGAACTTCAAATTGACTATTTGCATCCAAAACTGTTCTTGAATGAGTACAAATGAATGCGGTTCTCGGCTACTTGCCTACAGTAGAACAAGGAATGAATTGAACTTAATATGTGCTTACTTTGTGCATAAATGGAACAGCAAATACTTGCGTGACTTCCCTGTTAAGATGTTATTATATTTTGGTACTTTTTGCTCTAGTTACAAATTTCCATTGAGCTTCTTCTCCAGCAAACTATTCTGCATTCAAACTATTATTATTCTTTTCCCTCATTGTTTCTGTTAAGGGATTATAATTTGCTCTTACACATCCTTCATATATTGTCAAGTTTTAGTTGCTACCTTTGCTAGTATAGCTTACATATTCTGACCGATATTTACTGATGATTTGGTTATCGTACTCAAGTAAAGCGATTCGTGTTTATTGAACAAGAACTACTCTAACCTTTTTATTTTCAGAACAAAGCTTCTTTCTCAATTTTAAAGGTCGACACTTTTGTTCAGTGTTCAGGATTTTTGTCAACTTCCATGAAAACTTTTATATGGTATTTGACTTTGGAATGTGTGTTAACAATCTGATAGGAAAAATCAAAGTTCACATCTATTAAGGAGGGGGTAGGGAGCATTGCGCATTAGCTGTTTGCCTCAAAATGCTTATTTTTCTACTTACAAGTTACACTGTTACAGCACATAAGACTCTTGATAGAAGTTCATTTATTGCAGTAGAAAAGAACTTCCTATTTTATAGTGTCAAACTTATCATTCAACATTTTGACATGTACCTTTTATGGCTTCTTTGTCCACTAAATCAAAGTTTCTGTCTGGCATTTTGATATTCATATTCTTACGAAAATTGGCGTATATTTTCAAACTATCTTTTATCATCAAAGAGCTTGTGAAGATGCATGGGAAATTAACGTGTCATTATTTGCATGAACTGGTGAAATTGTAAGTCTAAACAAACATACCCAGTAAAATCCCATTCACAACACTAGGGTCTGGGATGAAATCGTAACTCTCTGAAGTTAAATTTGGTCTTGTGAAGTAATTATAAGCTCTTCTGCTTTGAACAAATTAGGAAATATCAAATTTTGCGTTGGCATATTAGGTGAACTCTTAGACCAAGAAATATTGATTTACACAGCATATAGATTCCTTAGTGAGGTTTCGTTCTCTGGCCTTTCTTACTAAAGTGCTTCATGTCTTTGAGTCTGTTCTTATTATTGTATTTTCTGTATATGTTCCCATATTACCTTTTGGGCCTGTTGGTAAGTAGTGTGTCTCTTTTCTTTCTTGCAAGCATTTCTCGTGACTCAAAATGTTAGGTATTCATGTCTTGGGGTGATTAAATGTAATAGTGTATTCGCATAAGTTAACATGTAAAATAGATAGATGAGCCACTTTTGATGACTGTTCATTTATCTCTCTATCATACAAGCTCTATGCTTTTGGAGTGATGAGACTATACTAGTCTTCATCTGGATGAAAAAGAAACCTAATATTGGCATATTTGTGTTATTGGAGTTCTGAATTCTGTCATGTGGATCAATGTTTGCTTTGTATCATCAAGATACCATATGTTTCTAAAGGCTGCTACATTGTATTATTGTTATTTACTAGAGGGGCAATTTCAACCCTTTTACTTGCAGATGGGTCTCTTCTGGTGGCTTATCTTGTAAGGGTAAAATTTCAAAGTAACAGTTTGAAAGGAAGTTGCTCAAAAGTTGCCTAATGTGTTTCCTAAATACATAAAATATTCTTCATCATTGTATTATAAAGTTTGTTTACCATTGAAATAATATTGTTTTTGTAATCACATTCGACTCCTTTTCATTAATATATAAAACTTACCATTGAAATAATATAATTTTTGTAATCACATTCGACTCAGTTTCATTAATAACTTAATATATAAAACTTCAAGAAGTTTTATAGGTCAACCCGCTTGAGTACACATTATGCCATCTCTATGATTTACTATACTACTTGTGTGTATATTATGAGTAAGCCCTCTGAATTGTGTGTTTTTGGCAGCCGGTTCTTGCAGTGCAGGGGTCCGTATGCAAAGAGAAGGCATCCACTGGTGGACTCCACTGTAGTTTCAGAGATTAGAAAATGCATTGATAATGGTATTGAATTCCAAGGAGAACTGCTAAATTTCAAAAAAGACGGTACTCCATTAATGAACAGACTACGCATGACATCTATATATGGGGACGATGGTGAAATAACCCATATCATTGGTATCCAGTTCTTTACAGAAGTAGATATTGACTTGGGCCCACTCTCGGGCACAACAATAAACGGATCTGTGAAAACATCCAATGTCATCTGTTCCAGTCTTCTGTCTTCATGTATAACTCCAAACAAGAACAGTGATTCTACTCTTGGGCTCTTTGGGATTCTACAATTGAGTGATGAAGTGATTTCTCTTAAGATTCTTTCACGCTTGACGCCAAGGGATATTGCATCTGTAGGATCTGTTTGCACCCGGTTTTATGAAGTCACCAAGAACGAAGACTTATGGAGAATGGTTTGCCAGAATGCGTGGGGAAGTGAAACAACTAGAGTTCTTGAGACGGTTCCCGGGGCTAAGAGGTTAGGGTGGGGTCGCTTGGCTCAGGAGCTCACGACGCTTGAAGCTGCTGCATGGAGGAAGCTAAGCGTTGGTGGTGCGGTTGAGCCATCCCGCTGCAATTTTAGTGCGTGTGCGGTTGGGAACCGTGTGGTTCTATTTGGCGGAGAGGGAGTCAACATGCAACCGATGAATGATACCTTTGTGCTTGATTTAAACTCAAGCAAACCCGAGTGGCAGAATATCAATGTTGGCTCACCACCTCCTGGTCGTTGGGGACATACAGTTTCTTGTGTGAATGGTTCCAACCTGGTTGTGTTTGGGGGCTGTGGGCTGGAAGGTTTGCTAAATGATGTCTTTTTGTTGGATTTGGATGCTAAACATCTAATATGGCGCGAGATTTCTGGTTTGGCCCCGCCGCTTCCACGCTCATGGCACAGTTCCTGCACTCTTGATGGCACAAAATTGATCGTTTCTGGTGGTTGCGCAGACTCAGGAGTACTTCTTAGTGACACTTTCTTACTTGATCTTTCAATTGAGAAACCCACCTGGAGAGAGATATCTGTATCGTGGACCCCACCTTCTCGCCTTGGTCACACGTTATCAGTCTACGGTGGAAGAAAAATCTTGATGTTTGGTGGTCTTGCAAAGAGTGGTCCCCTGAGGTTTCGGTCATGTGACGTATTCACAATGGATTTAAGTGAGGATGAACCGTGCTGGAGGTCTGTAACTGGGAGCGGAATGCCAGGTGCTGGTAATCCAGGTGGCACAGCTCCCCCTCCTCGGCTTGACCATGTGGCAGTCAGCCTTCCTGGTGGAAGAATTCTCGTGTTTGGCGGGTCAGTTGCAGGTCTACACTCAGCTTCACAGCTATATATGCTTGACCCAACTGAGGAGAAGCCCACATGGAGAATATTGAACGTGCCCGGTCGACCACCAAGGTTTGCTTGGGGACATAGTACGTGTGTTGTTGGAGGTACACGGGCTATTGTTCTTGGTGGTCAGACCGGTGAGGAGTGGATGCTAAGTGAGCTCAAAGAATTGTCTTTAGCAAGTTCTGTCATCTAAAATACTAAAAAGAACAGACCAAGAACCCGCCAAAAGTGGAATTCAACTGGCTTTTGGCTTCTCTTGTTAGGGGTGTGGACATTTCTATAGACTGACCCAAAGAAGGTATGACTATTGTCCGATTTCTGCAGAAGTCTTGTTTAGTTAGCACCTGCTTTTGATTACTGAAACTTTTAGGTTAGCTGTAATTTACAGATTTAGTAGGGTTAACTGTATGCTACGACATAGATATCGGTTTCATCATGTACTCTGAACCCTGAAAATAAAAAAGAACAAAAACTAAAACTGAAACACTGAAATAAGATGGTGTGTCCAGTTGTATATAAGAAGTCTGAAAGTTGTTTCAATCTAGCTGCTTGGAACATTTTATGGAAATGTGATGACGGCATCAACGGCTAATAATAATAACCAATCTCACACAACGATGTTTTGGTTGTGGCCCTCTAGGTGAGGACCCTTTATTAATATACTTTTGACAGACATGTAACGGTTGTAGTAAACGTGTTGTAGCCTGTGAACCTTCTTGTTTACGCTATGTTTATACGTTTGGTTGTAGTAAGCGTGTTGCAGCCTGTGAGCCTTCATGTTTACGATATATTTAAACATTTTTTTTCATGTTTTCATCTTTGACTAGTATGGATCGTAATGGGTTTAGCCAACCAGAATTGATCTGGTCAATTTAGCACTAACTATTTGCAGAACCGAAAACAGGGTCATTTTTAGAACCTGACTGTATGGGAGGATCTAAGCTGTTTGACCGTCTAAATTGGTGATTCTGAGAGCAGGTCAATGGTTAAACTAATATCTTAGATAAAACCGACCTCACCAACAACCATTGCACTGATTTATGCATGATTATTAGACCTCCAATGTTGCCGCCCGAAGTTCATCTCCATTTTGAACCACCCTCGCCATCCTATCTCTCGCGGTTTTGGCGAACCACCAGTAGCACAATCGAAGATTCACGATAGTCCAAAATGAGAAATCAGAGGTGAATTTACCTACTTTTAAGTTATGCACACTCCTTCCAACCCGTTTTAGGCATATGAGATCGTTTTGCGTAAGGGTATTAAGATATAGGAAAAAGAAAAATAAATTAAAGAGAATGAACAATGACTAATCTTATATTCTAAAGATCCAAACAAGAATTCGAAACAAAATTTCGTCTCGAATGGATCTGATGTCAAAGATGATCTGAGGTGTCAACGAGTGCTGTTGTCGATGAAGGATGAGAAGAAACAGGTCGGAGGGAGACGAAGAAGGCTGCTAGTGGAGATGTCGACGGAGAAACTCCGGCTTGGTGGGTTCGTCGTTTATTGTGACAGAAACATGAATGAGCTGCAATTTGTTTTATGTGGGTAATAGATATTGGAAAATTGGATTTAAATAATCATAAGTTTTGAGGGTTGGCCAGTAATAATTCCACTTTTAATAATAACTCTAAGTGGTCCCAACTTTCAATCTATTTATTTTTAATGGTCCCGCCGTTAAAAAACTTAACACCGTTAAGTTTATTGCTGACGTGGCACCTTTTTTTTGAACGGCAATTTGGCTCAGCAGTGTATCGGGACTGGTTACCCTGGACCTACCTACTGTCCCGAGTCCGAACCTCATAGCGAGGGAACTCGGGAGCGCCCCCCCCCCCCCCCCCCCCCATTTGCACCATCGGGCGGGAACCGGGCAAGCCCGTAAACCCTCCCTTGTAAGTTGTAACTCAGGATCAAGCAAGCTCAATCCTTCATTGCCCACCAATATCACAAAGTGATGTGAGTGAGACTAGAACTTGGGTCTCTTCAACCACAAGCTTAGAAATTAACCACTACATCAACTTTGCTTGATTGCTGACGTGGCACCTGATTTGGCTTTTTTTATATTTCTTTATTTTTTATTCCATGACACATCATATAAACTAAGCCAAACACTCATCTTCTTTGTCTTTATGTCTGTAGCCAAACACTCCCCTACCTTTCTTGTCTTATTTCCACATTATACATTGCTTAGATATTTAGATCGATCCAGAAGTTAAAAATAATCATTGATACCAAAAGCAATCAGATAAGGAGAACTTACTTCACAAGGACTAAATCAACGATTCAATAACCCATTGCGAATAAACCGTTCGAGAATACTCCTTCCACGGTCGCCCTAAATACGTCACCGTAGTTTCGTTGCTCGCCGCCAAATCGTCGGATGCCCTAATGTTACATTTCTGGATCGATGTACCAGTGTTTTGACTGGGATCTGTTCTCCCTTGTGTTGTAATGGTGTTGAATTGACCGGACATCGGTAACCGGGGATACAAATTGCAGTTTTAGAGCACGGCAACGGCGTTTCCGAATATGAAATCGACGGTGCCGTACCCGTCGCATTCTGTGTAGAATTAACGGAGGGAATGGGCGTATAACGAGTCTTGGTAGCTTTCGAAGCAGCAGCTGCAGAACGTTGATAAATCGGCGCCGTTTCATAATGCGGCTTGGTGCTTGATTGCTCCGGAGGTGTTGCTAAGTTTATTTGCAAAACGAGCTATAAATCATGGCTATAAGGTAGAGGGGAAGAAGATGAAAAACTTTTGCCTGAAAAATCCTAGCGTTGCCGTTGAGCCACCGCGTCGCCGCCACATGTTTGGCCGGAAAAAAGTCGCCGGAGACTGAGCATTGTTAAGTCTTTCTCTGGTCTCTCTCGATGCACACACACATGAGTTTGTTTGTGATTTAAGTTGTCAAGTGGATGCCATATGTATAAAAAGAAAAAAGAAAAATATAAAAAAAGCCAACTCAGGTGCCACGTCAGCAATAAACTTAACGGTGTTAAGTTTTCTAACAGAGGGACTATTAGAAATAAATAATTTGAAAATTGGGACCATTGTGAGTTATTATTAAAAGTGAGATTATTACTGACCAACCCTCAAAACTTAGGATTATTTAAATCCAATTTTCCTTAAATATTTGGGTTTTTTCTTGTTTTTTTAAGAGTAATTAGGCTGTTGTTGCTCAAATCCTTATGGCGGTGGTCGGCCGGTGGACGACCGGCTGTAGGGATGGCAATGAAACCCGAAACCCGACACAAATGCGACGGGTATGGGGTCGGGTAATCGGGTATGGGTCCGGGTATGGGATTACTTTTGAATTTTTTCATGGGTATGGAACGGGTATGGGATTTGATGATATACCCGCTTACCCACCCCGATTACCCGATAATATATATTCGCTATAATTTTCTTTCTTTTATTTATTTATTTTAAGTATATACTGTATGATTTTATTTATCTATTTTTTTATTTTTATCTATAATACTAAGTTATTTGTTAGATACATTCATTTACATATTATTAAACTTATATATGTTTAGTTATTTGAGATATTTTATTATAATTATGATAAATATAAATTAATAGTTAGTCGATATACACCCGACGGGTATACCCGAAACCCGCGGGTATGCTCGATACCCGATGGGTAAATACCCGCTAGAAACCTGACGGGTTTTGGGCCGGGTATGGGACACACTTTTATAAACGGGTATGGGGTTGGGATTACTCAAACCCGCCCCAAACCCGCCCCATTGCCATCCCTAACGGGCTGTTTTAGTCTCATTTCAACCCAAGAAAGAAGACTTAACATTTTTGTGAAATTAGGGTTCTTAGGAGTTATATATTCTTTTAATTATTTTCTAGATTCTTTATTAAACTAAGTGTAGGAGTATGATGGAATTTAAAAAACATAAAATTTTAACGGACATTCAACTCAGAGGCTATAAGTGTTACGAGTCTGCAAACTATAGGTTCATAGCTATGATTTTTGAAGTTCATATTGATGATAGGTGAAATCTTACTAAATCATAAGGACCATTGTCATAATTTACTTTTATTTTTTAGGAAAATTGGATTTAGATAATCTTAACTTTTGAGGGTTGGCCGATAATAATCTTACTTTTGATAATAACTCTCAACGGTCCCAACTTTCACTCTATTTACTAATAATGGTCCCGTCGTTAAAATACTTAACACCGTTAATTTTTTATCAATTTCTTTTCAATCCCAATCTTTAATTCACCATAACTTTTTCAAATCTTGATGAAAAGTCAATCCTTAAGTTGCTATGAACTCGTGACGAAAAACCAAACAAAACTAGATCCATATTATTTAGGTTTTAAAGAGATTATTATGATGAACAAGAGCATCAAAGTTACGTTTTTTTTATGACTTTGGATAAAATAATTGAGCATCAATTCCTTTGTATTTGTGTTATTGGTCGATTCCGGCAGATTTAGCATGTTCTAACAAATCTACAGCAAGTTACGGAATTGATTTTCATGGAGTTTTGATCGGAGTTTAAATTTCACAACTTCATCTTCTTCATGAAGCTTCAACAATGGTGGATTGACCAATTCCTGATGGTTTTCAATGATTTTTGTTGCTGTAGATTCGGTTTTTAATCACGAGTTCATAGCAACTTATGTAATGAATTTTCATTAAGATTTGAAGAAGTTATATTGGATAAAAAGTTGGGGTTGAAAAGAAATCTTAACACCGTTAAATTTTTTAACACCGAGACCATTATTAGTAAATAAGGTGAAAGTTGGGACCATTGGGAGTTATTATCAAAAATAGGATTATTATCGGCCAACACTCAAAAGTTGAAATTATTTAAATCCAAATTTCTATTTTATATGAATCAAAAGCCTTGTTTTGTGAACCCTTTTTGTGTTCAAGAGTTTGCAATGAAACCTATCCTAATAAAGTCCATGGCAGTTTTCCACATCTAGATAAAAGGTGTTTTGGTTTACTGGTGTAATTTTAACTTAGAATCCTAATATGATCTTTTTCTTTTTGGTTGTTTAATTTTAATTTTATTTTTATTTTATCTAGCCTCTTGCTAGATGCATTGATTTTAGTAAAATTGAGTAAATTGTTTAATTTTATTTTTATTTTTATTTTATCTAGCCTCTTGCTAGATGCATTGATTTTAATAAAATTGAGTAAATTGTTATTTTAATTCTTGTGGTTTTACTTAAATTGTCATTTTAGTATATCAGTTTAAATCTTGCTGGCGAAGAGTTGTAAAAAAAGATATATCTTAAAGTCAGTAATTAACGCAAGACGTTACATGATGTCCTCATAGTTGAACGCTCTTGCATTTGTGCCGCCCCCTCACTCGCTAGCATTTACCAGATTCTGTCGTTGCCTTTGGTGATCCCGACTCCATCTCTCCACCCTCTCAAATCTTAATGAAAGATTATTTATGAAAAATGACCAACAATTGTGCCAACTTAACAATTCAACCTACGTAATTTGTGCATATTCATCCTTATGTGGCAAAAGTACACATCAAAAATATATATATACGTAACAAATGCAATTATATATGATGGCTAATCTCTAAATTTATATGTATATTAGAAACTAGTATTTGTTAATAACCTTATTTATACTTACCATTTCGACCAACTATATAAGTCAAACAAACAAAGTTTAATACTAACAAACCTATGTAATTTAGTAAAATTTTTTTTAACAAACTCAATTTATTCACACCAGCTATGAACCTGGTAATTAAAACCCAAAAAAGCAGTTTGATGTCGCCCTTTTAAACCATTACTTATTATCGGAAAATCAACAAACAATATATAGGTAAAGGGTACTTTGTTCAGTTGGAAGAATATAATTATATTATACATATATTTATAAAAACTAATAAATAAAATAGTATAATAGTATAGTTTTGGGTTTTCTGATTTTTTTTCCTCGTAGTTTTAGCCTTTTAGGTTATTTTATTTTAGTCATAAAACTTTTAGGCTATTTTTTTTAGACATAAAAGTTTTAAGTTATTTTATTTTAGCCATAAAATTCTCTTTCATCCTATAAATTAAGATTCTCATTTACCTATAATATTATACTTTTAGGTTTCTTTTTATTTTGGCCACATAACTAATTAGGATTTGCTACAAGGTAAATCAACTCAGCGCCCAATTGGGTTTTATTCTTGGTGTTATCATTTTTTTAAAAAAAATCTAGCGATTTGTTTTGTTTTTTTTCTATAACTCGTCCCTTTATTTTAAACGCTAGAAGTGTATGTTTGTTGCGATATATAGTAGATTTAAAACATGATCGTGTTGATTCCATTAGCTTTTTGTGTACCTGTGATTCCGTAGCCACAACATATACAAATTTAACATGAACACATGATGATCTCTGCCATGCACAAGCGCGCGAGATAATACCGCTAGTTGATTTTAAGCGTAGTGCTACAACTGAAGTATGTGGCCATGCTAACTTGGACCACGACAAGGTGTGTCTACACCACGATGGCCTCTTCTTCGCCGCTTTTTTTTACTTGACTCAGCCTTTCACAGCCGCATTTCATTCCTTTCTTTCCTTTATATCTCTCTCTACCCTTATACTATCACTAACTTTTAAATTAAAATATTATTTAAAAATGATTGGTGAATATTAAATGGGATTTGCTACAAGGTAAACTAACTTTTAAATTAAAATATTATTTAAAAAATCTGGTTTAATGCCTAATACTGTAATACATAGCCTCATTATACATAATATCATTTCCAATTACAAAACATAATATTTACATTTATTATTGTATTTATGACCATATTATGACGTCCATAATTAGCTTCGATCAACAGCTATATATATAAGTATATATCCTTACTGCATGCAGTTGTGAGAAAACAAACATTTATACAAGATGATAAAGTCACTGATTGTCACCGTATTTCTCCTGGCTCTCATCTCTGCAGGTAAACTAATATATATTCATTCTCAATTGATCCCTTTATAATTAAATTGATCAACTCATTAATTAGTTACTAAAATTTGTAGAATAATATATTAATTATGAAAATTTGCAGGTAGTGAGATGGTTATGGGCCAACGACTTTGCGAAAAAGATTTTACTTTGCCTTCATGTCTACACAAATATTGTGTCGGTTTATGCCAGTCGTTGTATGGACCGAAGTCCGTGGGACAATGTAAAGGTGGTGAAGGTTCAAATGTTTGCCATTGTTATTTCAGATGTCCAAACAATGATCAACTTTATAATGAAGCTTCAATATCCCCTTCCCACCCTCCCATTAGTAGTTAATTGTTACTTAAGAAAGGTTTATAATAATAATAATTATAATAATACTGTATTGGCCTGGCCAACTGTATACATCGGTTATGATATATAATTAGCTGGTTAATTTTGTTTCAAATGATTGATATTGTAGGATAATTAATTGGTTGAAGGCGTGTTTTTTGATTGTTGTTATTGAAAATGATTTCTACATCATTTCTTCTGTGGAAAACAAAATTGATGACCGTATAGCCATTGGATGGTTGTAACCCTCGGATGAATCGCGGTCCAATTAATTCAAGGCCCGATCAAATCACATACAAATATGAAAGCAACACACAAAGATAACTAGAGAAAAATTTACTTAAAAACTTAAGCTAATTACACTTGCACTCTCATGATCCGTTAACCTTTAGATCATAGAGTATTATATAGGAAAACAAAATCTTGATGCCCAAGAAAAAAGAAATCCTAACCCTATTACACTTCCTATTTAGTAATTCACACCCTTTAGAATTACTAATTACAACTAAGCAATTTAGATTATAAAAAAATAAAATTGGGGTGGGCCTACACAACTAGTATGACCCAAATGTTGGAATTACACCAACAATAATTACTATGTAATAATTACCGGTGGTCAAGGGGAGGTGGTAAGACTTTGTCTACCTGGAGGTCCTGGGTTCAAACCCAGACATTAACAGTTATTTGGTGATTTATGGGGTTAGAATAGGAGTTTGTAATAGTTTAGCCGTTAAAAAAAATATTTGAGCTAAACCATCTGACAGATATATTACAATTTATTTGTCAAAATAATTAATATGTAATATATATATATAGGGAGAGGATCATTTGAGAACCGTTTGGTTTTGAGAACTTTTGAGAACCATTCTTAGTCACAAGTTATATATAAGGAAATCCCCCCATGAATTTGAATGCTTCCCCCCTGAAAATTAGTGGCTTAGAATGGTTATCAAAAGTTCTCAAAAGAAAAAGTTCTCATTTGAACCTAACCCTATATATATATATATATATATATATATATATATATATATATATATATATATATATATATATTGAAAACTTCATTAAAAATCATAATAACGAATGAGAGTGATAAATCTCATATGTGTTATTTTAAACTTCATGCTAACCTTAAAGATAAATAAGATTAATAATAATAATAATAATAGTAAAAGTAATAATGATATATTTGTTTGTGTTCCTGATCCCTCCTCATCGTTTCGAATCATGCTTAATTATCTTCAACTCCTTCCTTATGGAGGTACCTAAATTGCCGAGAAGTCGGGACGGAAATTCCGTAAACCACACGGAATCAATCTGGTTAAGTCCTTATCATCTCCTTTTAAATTTCACCAAAACCTAATGGCCCTCATCGATCCTGGTTCTCTTCCATTCTGGTTCAAGAAGTCATCTATAAGACTTCATGTTTCAACGCCTCACATATTATCCGTTGGCTGACGATCGCCATCGTTTGTTGTCCGTCAGACAATGATTGTCATCTTCGATCAACTCCGTGCGTTCGAGGTGTTTGGAGAGCATTCGATGACACACTTGTTCATACCGTGTTTACGCAAGGTAATCGAAACCCCTCGTTTCCATTCAAAAATTCTACTCTCTGGTTTCATGACCCAGTAATCAGATGGATAATCCTCTTAAAGTTGCAGTGGCTAAATCTTTTGTTGGTCGACTGTACCGTACACCATCGTTGTCGACTATACGTATCGACTTGCTACTCGAAGACCTCTCGAGAATCTACATTAATCTATCAATAGTTTTCTCCATTGAAGGTATTATTATAAACAGATTGTCCCTGCTTGTTCTCGCAAATTTTGTTTTGGATGTCTAAATTTAATATATGATAATGCTTACAAATTCAAGAAAAGGGAAGATGATAGCATTTCTGCTTTGGTGTGGTTGCACGATACCACACTTACACACAAACTATTAGTTTTCCATCATTTTCTTTTATTTAAACCCTCTCCACCTTATGTTAAACATCAAGTAAATATTTTTAGTTCTTATGGAACTTAAACTCATGTCAAGGTTTCGAAACAGTTAAACATTTTATAAAATATCTTTACTCAGTACTCGACCAAACCAAAGACATGTTGGTTATTCGTTTTGACTAATTATTTTGATACAGTTGATAAATTTTGACACAAACTAGCTTTGCCTTTTTAATTAATTCAAGGGTACATAAAAATGATTCTGATAATACAATTGTAGTTAAGTAATTGAAGCAACCCAAGTAATGGAAATCACAGCTTAACCAAATTTTAGCAATCTAAATATTGTAATATAAATTAATTGTAGATCCACGAGATATTTTTACCGGCATAGCAATATCCTTGTTTTCGCTTTTAAGCTAAGGTGCGGTTTTTTCGACCTTTCCCTCGTAGCTTAATTATTTTTCGTTTGAGTTCGTATTTTATTGCTTCAAAGTATCGTCATCGTGTTTGCTTTATTGAACCGTTTCATTGATTAGAGTCATACCGTTCCTTTGATTATTGCTAAGTTGCACTATATTGAATTGTTAAAAGTATGCATGCGATAGGATATGTCATTTGTACTCATTATCGCATGTTCCCATTTTACATGAATATTGCTACAAACCTCTGAGTTAAGGTTACCGAAACTTTTATATTGACTTGTATATGCTACCGTTTAATTGGCCTCAATACCCGAGCACATCCACCTATGGGGACCATAGGGCGTCAATTGTGGCACCTTTTGACGTGCTCTATCTGTGGCAGAGCGATTAGCCACGGCGTCTCGAAGTAGTTAATGATGTGCTAAGTTGCTGCACTAGTTAGTTAATTAGAGGCGTATGGATCGATCCTAGGAAAATTACTGTTATTGGTGAATTGGTTAGGTGTGTGTGCCCACACTCCCATATCACATTACTGGTACATTAGGGCTGTAGCCAATGTACATATTGTTACTGTTACTGTTACTGGCTCAAATGGGTATTTCCTTATTGATACGTCTCATTTATTTTATTCTGAGTCGTATATTTGTTGTCTTCTAAGTGTTACATTGTACTGCTATTGTTCTACCGTTACTGAGCAATTTTTGGCTTAGCCGTTTTCTTTTCTTGTGTCTTCTTTATTTTATGACAGGTACTTCTGGGGATAAGGGGAAAGAGATCAAGAGAGAGTAAAACTGATTAGGAGAGAAAAGTGAAAGAGTTCTTAAAACTTTATTTATTTTAACTTATTTCTTTCTTTGAACTCGACATGTTTAGTTTTAAAAACCCGGATTGTTGGATTTTAAGTATTTTATTAAGTATTGTTGCTATCTCTGTTTACTGTATGAGTGACACGTCAGCCCTATTCGGGTTGGGGTGTTACAAAGATGATGAAGATGGAATATGAAGGGGTTTAAAGATCGGGGTTGGTCCACGAAGAGAATGAAGATGGTGGGTTCTTTTAGTTAATAGAAAATTTTAATGGTCTATATAGGATATTGCAAATGAATTGCTTGATTTCATTGATTGACAAAGCCACATATATACAAGAGATACACCACCTATTCTAGGATACAATATTTCACAATTAAACTAATTGATCCTAATTTATTCTAGCCATATTTACATGATACAGTTTCCACTAATATACCCCCGCAGTCGAAAGGGGAACTCGGTGGAGATTGAGACTGTTACGAAAATCTTGGAAGAGAATCCGTGGTAGACCTTTAGTAAAGATATCCGCTACCTGATAGCGAGAAGGACAGTGTAAAATCCGAACCTGACCACGTTGAACCTTTTCACGAACGAAGTGAATGTCCATCTCAATATGCTTCGTTCGTTGATGTTGGACAGGATTGCTAGAAAGGTAGATGGCGCTGATGTTATCGCAATAAACGATGGTGGCATGTGATGGTGGAAAATGAAGTTCCAATAACAGATTTCGGAGCCAACATGCTTCAGAAACGACGTTAGCTACCCCCCGATATTCTGCCTCTGCACTTGAGCGAGATAAAGTAGTTTGGCGTTTCGAAGACCAAGATATCAAACTTTGTCCCAAATACACACAATACCCGGATGTAGAACGTCGGGTGTCGGGGCACCCACCCCAATCGGCATCAGTGTACGCAACCAATTTGGTAACTTGCGCTTTTTGCAGAGTAAGCCCATAGTCCATCGTGCCCTTAATGTACCGCAATATTCGCTTGAGAGCATGCATGTGAGTGGTCGTCGGTGAGTGCATATGGAGGCAAATCTGTTGAACGGCGTATGAAATGTCCGGCCGTGTAAAGGTTAAATATTGTAAGGCACCGGCAAGTTGCCGATATTCGGTA
Source organism: Deinandra increscens subsp. villosa (assembly GCA_039602395.1). Taxonomy (NCBI): domain Eukaryota; kingdom Viridiplantae; phylum Streptophyta; class Magnoliopsida; order Asterales; family Asteraceae; genus Deinandra; species Deinandra increscens. Next base: position 2,419,173 of record JBCNJP010000020.1, on the reverse strand, counting down.
CCATCGGGTAAGGGAGATCCGTCATTGGCACTGGACTTGTTTCCGGAATCAACAGGTGTCATGACGGGATTACACGAGGACATGCCGGCACGTTCAAGAATTTCCGATGCGTACTTTGCTTGAGAGAGCATAATTGAGGACTTGGATCGAGTAACCGAAACCCCCAAAAAATAACTAAGTTCACCCAAATCCTTCATAGCAAATTCAGTCGCGAGCAAAGTCATAAGATGGTTACGGAGAGATGTAGACGATGTGGTGAGTATGATGTCGTCTACATAAAGTAAAAGATAGGCTATGTCGGTCCCGTTGCGATAAATGAACAAGGAGTGGTCGCTTTGACTATGCGAGAAGCCAATGTGAGACATGTAATCTGCGAATCTTTTATACCACGCCCGCGGTGCCTGTTTCAAGCCATAAAGAGAACGTTTTAGTAAACAAACGTGATCAGGGAAACGAAGGTCCTTAAAACCTGGCGGCTGATGCATGTAAACTGTTTCTTGAAGTGTGCCGTGAAGAAATGCGTTCTTCACGTCAAGTTGATGAATCGGCCAATCTTTGGATAACGCCAGTGTTAGAACCGTTCTGATTGTTGCGGGCTTAACAACGGGACTAAATGTCTCTCCACAGTCCACGCCAACATGCTGAGACCTGCCATCACAAACTAAACGAGCCTTGTAACGCTCAAGCAAACCGTTAGAATTAGTTTTGTGTTTATAAATCCACATGCATCTAATAATGTTCATATGCGGTTGGCGTGGAACTAACTCCCACGTCCCATTTTTGATCAGGGCCTCAAACCCATCGTCCATGGCCGATTTCCAATCCGGGCTACGGAGGGCAACGGCTAAGGTACAGGGAGGGGGCTGACGGGAGCGGTGGTGGCGGAGAGATTAAAAGGAATTTTAGGGGTGGAGATGCCATCCATCGCACGTGTTCGCATGGTGCGAGTAGGGGGGTGGCGGATGAGCCAGGACCGCCGGAGGTGGAGTCGAAGGGAGGGGGGAAGTGTTGGGGGCAGGAGACGATGTAGGAGGAGGGGAGGGAGGATTTGCGTCTGCCGGGTGAGTGGGGGAGGGAGCGTTAGGGGCTGTTGGGCCTGGAGGTGAAGATGGGCTACCGGCGGTTGGGCCTGGAGGGGAAAATAGGCTACCGGTAGGAGAGGTGGGTAGTGGGACGATGGGATTGGGATGGGGAGAGGTAGCGATTGGGCCTGTAGATGAAGTAGGCCAAAGTAATGGGGATGTATCATCCGTGAAGGAGGAATAGAGAGGTGGGGATGGGGAGACGGTGGTAGAAAAGGGAAAGATAGACTCGTAAAAAATGACGTGTCGTGAGATAATGATTTTCCGAGTGGACGGATCATAGCATTTATACCCCCGGTGTTGGAGCGGGTAACCCAAGAAGATACATGGTGTGGATCGATGTTGAAGTTTGTGGATAGAGGTGGTGGGCAAGAGCGGGTAACAAAGGCATCCGAAAACTCGTAAGTGAGAGTAGTCGGGTTGACGTTGGTAAAGAAGATGTGTGGGAGTTTTGTAATTTCGAATTTTGGAGGGGAGAATGTTGAGGATATAGGTTGCGGTTTGTAAGGCATGGTGCCAAAAGGAGGGTGGCGTGGATGATTGGGCTAGAAGGGACCGAAGGACGTTGTTTATGGTACGGATTTTTCTCTCGGACTTACCATTTTGAGGGGAGGTGTAGGGGCAAGAAAAACGGAGAGACATTCCATTTTGACTACAAAAATTGTGGAAGGAAATATTGTCATACTCCTTTCCATTATCGCATTGTAGATTTTTAATTTTAAAATGGAAATGTGTATAGACGAAATTATAGAAGGTTTGAAAGATAGAGAATAGTTGCGACTTATGTGTTAACGGGTATGTCCATAAGAAATTTGTATGATCATCCAAAAATAACACATAATATTTGTGACCGTCGTTACTTGTGACGGGCGAGGTCCAAACATCGCTATGAATTATGTCAAAAGGTAAAGAAGTTTGAGTAGTAGAGTCATAAAATGGTAATTTTATTTGCTTGGCAAAAATGCAAGGCTCACAAACAGAAAGTTGTTTATTCTTATTAAACGAAATAGCAGAAGACATAGAATGTAAAATAGACGGTCCCGGGTGTCCAAGCCTTTTGTGCCATAGGTCTTGAGAAAGGGCAGCAAAGGTAGAGGGTGATGAGGAGAGCATGGCAGGCGAGAGCGGGTACAAGTCTCCGGTGCTATTACATCGGAGGAGGGGCTTCTTGGTCTTGAAATCCTTCACAAGAAAGCCAAACTTGTCAAATTCAATCGAAATATTATTATCATTTGTTAGCCTACGTACAGAAAGCAAGTTTTTGATTAATTTAGGATCATATAAAGTATTAGAAAGATTGAAAGGAGGAAAAGGAGGAGGTAGCCATGGATCGGAATGGTCGAGCCGTTACCGACGGTTATATGAGTTAGAGGACCCGAATTAAAATAGGACGAGAAGTTACCTTGGTAATTCGTCATGTGTGACGTGGCACCGGTGTCGAGAATCCATTGTGGTTCCGGTGGTTGGAGTGTGCCAGTGGTGAAGACTTGTTGACCTTCAACCGGAGCATAACCCATAGTCTGATAAGATTGCGGACGAGCTCCCAAGATGCCAGGTGCCGGGTTCGGTGGTGGAGCCGAACGGTTCGCCGCTGTGGTGGGATAGGGGCAAGGTGGCGCTACCCATTGGGGGTAGGACCATTGCGGCTGAGTAGGCTGCCATGTATTGGGAATCCAGGCAGGTTGGGTGGCACGATAAGAGACTTGCCAAGGTGCAAGCATGGGAACGCCGGTGGTGCCGCTGTTACGGCCATTGCCCCGGTTGTTGTTGCGGTTATTTTGCCGGCCATTCTGACGAGGCTTGCCACGGTTCTGTGGCTGTTGACGAGTGTTGGATGGAGGGCGGTTAGAGGGTTGGCTGGTGTTGGAGGGCTCGTCGAAGTTGGAGGAGGCTTGGAGGGCGGAATCGGTTGGTGGCGGGGCTTGGTTTGCTTTCCTAGTTTCCTCCGTAATGGGTTTGGACCGGGCATCATAGAAGTCGGGAAGAGGGTTCGACTGCTGGATCAACATGGCAACGCCATCAAAGGACTCATTCAGGCCACTAATTAGTTGGAGAACGAGTTGATGGTTGCTAACGGGAGAATCGACATTAGCAAGTTGGTCGGAGATGCCTTTAAGGTAGCAACAATAATCAGAGACATTGGGGTGGTTGTCAAGTTTTGCCATGGCAAACTTGCGTTGAAGGTCAACCGCGCGGGCATTCTTGTTGTCATTAAAGACGTTGGCCAACGAGTTCCATGCAGAATGCGCGGTAGAGTCCTTCTTAATGACCGTTTCGAGAAGTTCCGGCGCGATTGTCGCGTAGAGCCATTGAAGAACAATGGCGTCAATGCGCAACCACTGTTCAGCAGTCATGGTAGGGGGAGTGGCGGCTGGCTTGGCGGCGCCGTCTTTATCAGTGGCGGCGGCGGCAGGAGGGGTGGTGGGCGGGGTGGAGCGAAGGAGATGATCGGAGACTTCGAACGCACGACAATGAATGCGAAAGAGTTCCGACCAAGAATTAAAGTTATCTTTGGCGGTGTCGAGGGTGATGGGGACGAAATTTTTGATGTTCGTTACGGTTAAGGCAGGGTGTAGCTTGGACTCCATTGGGGTGGCCGGAAAAACGAGAAGAGAGAGGAGGAAGTTGAAGAACGGTGGAGGGGACAGGGAAGAGGATCAGAGGCGTGATACCATATAGGATATTGCAAATGAATTGCTTGATTTCATTGATTGACAAAGCCACATATATACAAGAGATACACCACCTATTCTAGGATACAATATTTCACAATTAAACTAATTGATCGTAATTTATTCTAGCCATATTTACATGATATAGTTTCCACTAATAGTCTAGAATGAAGATGGTGGGTTCTTTTAGTTAGTAGAAAATTTTAATGGTCTTTTTAGTGTAAAACAACTGAAATGTCCATAGACTTAACAGAATATTTAATAGAGTTAGTATTATGGACTAAAATAGTTAAAGAATTCATACGTCAGGGTGGCTTGATATGTTAACAAATTCTCTTTTAAACAGAAAAAGTTAAAATTAGAGTTAATTTTCTTTTTCGTCTCTGAGATTTGGTCCATTTAACAATTTCAGTCTAAAATTTTAAAAAATCCAATTTCAGTTCAAACGTTTCATTTTCGTTTCAATTTCAGTTTTTTCTTAACACCTTTAATATTTTTTTGTTATGTCTAATGATAAGACCAAAATACCCCTATTAGTTTTTGTATACATTAAAAAAATACATTAAGAATCATTTCCATCCAGAATTCACGCAAGCCACCATGGTGGACTCGACCACCATGTCACCGCCACCCTTACCTCCACCGTCGTGGCCAACCTGGCCATCACCGTCTCCGGATCTAGAAACAACCCTATGCTTAATTTACTTTATCTTAAACCTTCCTGTGCTTAATTTTTAGAGGTTTTTACATCAAACTAAATCTTAACAAAACGCAAACTTTCAAGGTAGATAGTAGATTTTATGGAAATGACCAAAATAGCCGTTTTGACGGTCAACGTCCTTAAAATAGTTGTTTGAATTTATATGGATTCAAAATAGCCCCCAAGGACGGTCGTCACGACCGTAGTTACGGTCTTGATGACCGTAGATCCATCGAGCCAATCAGAGACTGTCACGTCACCACATACGGTCTTGACGACCGTGGTGACGATCTTGACGACCGTAAGTCCATTTCCCCCAAAATACCACGTCATACAGTCTTGATGACCGTAGTGACAGTCTTGACAACCATATGTCCATTTCCCCAAAAAGGACCACTCGACATGTCGCCAGAACCCTTCTCCGATCACCTCCGTTCCACCCTCTTTCTCTTCACCACCTTGAAAACAACATGATTTTTGTTGAACGCAACATAATTTAGTTTCAAAGGAACAATAATTAAAGCCAAATACTAATTAAACTTTGCAATTGTGTAGGTAAAATGACCAAAATGGACATCCTTTATAGATATTAGGGATTATTTGAGGGTATAAAAGTAATTTGTTAATCCAAAAGTCAAATGGAGTTTTAAAAGCCATGATTTCTTGGTTTTGGGTTAATAAATAAACATCCTTCTCTAAAAGTTGATTTAAAAAGTGTTTTTGTACTATGCAAACATTTTTTTTAACTTATTGGGTTTTTGAAAAGTCAATAAGTCAATAAGTTTGTTTGTAATGGTTAGCCAAACATGCACTAACCTCTAAACCCTAGATTAATCGTTTCCGGCGATTCGGCAAACCTCCATAAACGCCGCCGTGAGATCTATCACAGTCAAAGGTACGCATCCTCTCTGATCATAGATTCAGTTTTCATTAGGTTTACTCAGTTAAAAGATTCATCACACTTAATCTAATCAGTTTACACAAGTTTTCGAGCTTCAACCTGATAGAACAACTATTAACGATTAACGAATGGGATTACTCACATAGGCCGCCGTAGGCTTAATTCGTTCCATGTTCATGTTCATATTGTCGAGCAATATTCAGTGAGATTCGTTTAAGTGTTTATACATCGTATGTTGACTCTGATGCGTCAAATTGATAGGATTCACTGAAATATAACACAAACATCTTCCGTTTCCTGTTATTGAAATGAAGTAATGAAAGTTGTTTTTGTATGGAGTGTGAAAATTAGAGTTACATAACCTCATTATTTACATCCATTTAGCGATGAGTACAACTCTCCAATGCAGTGATATGTGTGAACCCATATATATTTTTAATAATGATTTTCCAAACAATTAGGTTTTAAATTTTATAAAATTGATTTTCACTTTAGAACTAAACCACACATAAATAAGTAAATATACCTATCGGCTATCATCTGCTAGTATAGCTTTGGTAAACCAAATATCGATCCATGAACACAAGAGCTATTATTAATTAACGTTTGTAATTATTTAGCCAACAAAGATAGATGAAAGATAGATGGTTTGTTATTATTATTACAATTTAAACTAAAATAAACAAAACAAATAAAGATGGGTAAAGATAATCAACAAAGAATTGTTCACTTACACTTTGAATCCACCTAGCTAAATAATGACAACTTACACATATTTATTTTATAGTGAGATCATTTTCTACACGTGACACACAAATATAGACTAGACTAGACTCTTGTCAATATTATCTAATCATATTACTATTTCGAAAGCTAAAATGGTAAACACGCAATAGACGCCTAAAATCATGCAATAAAGATCAAATAGTACAATTAAGTTATTTATACTTAGTACAATTAAGTTATTTATACTTTATAAGAGATAGACTAAATTCCTACCAAAGTTATTTATAAAGGATCCACAACAGATGTAACGACAGATGTAAAGATCATATGAGGAATTCACAACAGATGTAACGACATTTCCAAGCATATACATGATGCACATTTGATTAACAATTATAAATACATACACACATTCATCTAATCTAAGCGAATCAAGGGTTGTAGCTCATGCTAACTACAAAAAATACTCATAAAGCTTACAAATAAAAAAAGAACGTTTATTGGGGCGGGGGGGGATGGGGGGGGGGGGGATTGGAAAGCAGGAGTTTGCGGTAGAAACAAGGCCTTCAAAATAGGCCACAGAAAAATCATCATCAATGTGCAATTGATTAGGCTACTCGTAATGGGCTCCATAGGGGCGCCAAGGGCTTCATAACGCCCATATCACGCCTGTAACACCGCCCCTACCAGCGCCATCAACTCTTTCTCCTCTTTGACGCTACCACCATCACGTTTCATCATCTTTGTTCCGCCGGCGCCATGGGCGCTACCACCACTACGCCTCCAGCGCCATGGACGTTATGGAGGGTGTGGCGCCCTACCACTACGTTTAGCCTTATAAGAACTTCAATAGTTAGCCAATACTAACTAAAGCTAGAGTGTATCGTCATCGTCGATGTACGATTTAATTATACAAAACCTGTTAAAATCAAGTCATGACGAAATGTCACGTGATTTCAAACCTGTAAATTAGGAACCGGTTCTTGATTTCAAACCGGTTTCAAATCGAAACCGAAACCGGTTTCAGTCCAAATCTGTAATTTGTAACCTATCTATCTTGAGCAACTTGTGATTGTAATGTTTTAAGGTTGAATTCAATAAAAATTATGTTTTTTAGTTTATATAATGCTTTAAAAAAAATTGAAGGAACCGTTCCAAACCTGTTTGGGCCAGGAACTGGTTTGAACGATTTGGCTTTCTCCCCTTAAAAACCGGTTTCTAAACCGAACCGATTCTAACACGAACCGACTTTGACTCAAACCGGTTCGTATTTCAAACCGATTTTTGCATTTCTAGTCACGCGTCTAAATTATTTTAAATCACAATCTAATCTAGTGATAATAATTAAATTCTTAGAAACTAATAATCTCTTTTAGTTTAATCCAAATGGTAAAAATTCCCTCATTTGAAAACCTAATTCCCTCTCTATTATTCGGTGGTTTAATCTCTACAAATCGCGATTCATACTATAAGAATCCCAATATTTATTCAATTGCAATAAACCCTAGGAGAATCCTCATCTGGCTCATCATCGTGAAGTGAATTTCTCTCCTTTAATCGACAACAGAGATTGCAGTGGACTCAAATCACTTGCTCATACCTACAACTAATCCAAATTAGGGTTTGTTCTTTCTTTTTTATTTGTAGTTTCCTCCTCTATTTAATTCTTCCGTCCAAAATTTGCGTTTATATTTGATGAAACCTGCATATCTTCAACTGAATAGAAAAAGTACCGTAGAATGCTAGATTATATGAAATTGTGCCAGTTTTTAAGCAATTTAGTCATTCCGTCGATTAGATTTGTTCAAATTTAGTTGTTGATGCTAGTAATTTTGTTTCTATATAGCAATATGCCCTGTTTTTCTCGTCACTGTTTAATCCCTTACATGATTGTCAATTTAACTTCATGAACTTAGTTTCATGTTTTAATGTATTTGAAGTGGTGATCAAGGACTTGTAGAAGGTTTTGAAGCTTTGATCATAACGCTTGGTGGTAGCAACTTATAGGCATTTTTGTCTGATCAAACTATATTAAGGTTGATCACAACTTTATTCATTTTTCTTTTGTGATATGTTGAAATGTCACTGAAACTTTCTTCTTGATGTATCTTTTCTAGGCATGGCTGATTTTTTAACTTCTACTCACCGTTCCAAGTGGATCTTCACTCCCCATGATTTGGTACAGAATCTTCTCATCCTAGTCTTTCCTATTTGTAGTCAGTTCTTTGTTAAAGATGTTACTTAATCGTTCATTATAGACTTCAGTATTCCTTTCTTTCAGTGTTGTTCTCTTGAATTGAAGTTGTTTGGAAGTCTTTTCTTTGAACTGATTCAAGTTTCTGTGAACTATTTTGTGCAGAAAGAGAAATATAAAGCTGCTAATCATAGAGCGAAACAGATGCTGGAAAAGGTATGGAAGAATTGTGTTGTTTTATTATTTTGAGAATTTGTTAGACCCTTTATTATAAGCATGAAGAGATATATATTGGTATGACATGAGTTAATATTTGTTTTCTGACTGGCAATCTGATGTGTGTAGTATGGAGCAACAAGGGTGGATGTTGATCTTGATGGCTCATTGACATATCCTGAGCTTCAAAGTGATGTAAAGGAAAACGGTATTTAAGAGTGATATTTTGACTCACTGAGTTCACTCTGCTCTTCTCTTAACTGATTACTTTTTACTTTGATTTTCAATTAGCTGATAAGCATTCTCGTTCAAAGCCTCTTAAGATAGACGAGGAACAACTTCTCCGTGCATTTTATGAGTTCAAAATTCAAGATGTTTGTGATGCCTTCAAGTTCCCTCGAAAAATACAGGTACTTAACCTTTTTCTCACATAGATATAAAGTAAATGTCCGGGATAGGAGATAATCTTCACCAAAGAAGCTCACATTTTGGATTTTTTTCTATCTTCATGGTTTGTAGGCAACAGCGCTCATATATTTCAAAAGGTTCTATCTGCAATGGTCAGTGATGGAACATCATCCAAAGGACATCATGTAAAGTTTGATTTAACCTAATTTGCAATCTTTTTTCTTGAGAAGAAAATATTACATTTTTCGTCTTTGTAACTTTATACCTATATATATGTTTAAACAGGTTGACTTGCATATATACGGCCTGTAAAGCAGAAGAAAATCATGTATCAGCTGAAGAGCTTGGTAAGGGAATCGATCAGGATCATCAAGTGATTCTCAATAATGAGATGGTTGTTCTTCAGGCATGAAATGACTCACATGACTTCTTCTTCTTTTTTTTGTTCATTATTATTTTTCTTGGCTTTCATGTTTTTTAATCATTAGTTTGTTTTTGTTGCAGTCTCTTGGATTTGATCTTATCGTTTATTCACCCTACCGTTCAATTGACGGTTTTATCAATGATATGGAGGTTAGTTTGCCCATTTCTCTGCACCATTATCCTAAACTTCTGGAATATTTTATTCTTGTATTTGTTTATTTCATCCTGTTCAGCTAATGATTTGTACCTGCTGTCCTACTAGGATTTTATCTACTCAAACAATGGTCAACTTCAACATCTAAAGGTTCTGGTTACCTTTATTCTACATTGTCTTTAAATATGTTTTATTTTTCTCTGTTTGGAATGTAACTTTGTTCTAGATATAGATAATGTTATGTTATTCATATTCTTTGTTGTGGACTATCATGTACAAATTTCTACATTTGAATTTCTGTAGCTATAAGCGCGTATTGGATTATAATTATTCTGTTTGGTATAGGATTTACATGAGACAGCTAAGATGGTAGCAGATAGGACAATGCGAACAGAGGCATCTCTTCTGTTTTCTCCTGGTCAGGTATCCTTAACAGTCCTTTACAGTGTATTTGTTGAAACTCTTCTTTTTTTTCTTTTTCTTTTTTTCTTTTTTGTGTTTTGAGCTTAGTTTAGTAAGAAGAATTCATAATAGTTTAAAGATATTCAGTTCTTTGGAAAATTTACTTTTTTTCATATGTTCTGCCAGATGATTTAAGCATAGTTCTTGTTTGTTTCTCTTTAAATTATTTGAGATGCCATCATGTCAAAGAGTAGCATTTTATTTGTCTGGGGATTTCTAGAAATTGGGGATGTCATATAATAAGAATGACTGCACAATGTTCTTTAGAGTGGTAAATGATTTGGTTTGATCTTCTATGTTGATAATAACATATAAGTGTGGTAATCTTATTTTATCTTAATTACTTAGATAGCTATATCCTCCAACAGAGTGGAAGTATTTAAGACATGTTAGCTGTGTTTTACATGTTTAGTTGTTGTGTAGTAGATTCTTTCATGATATCAAAATGGCAAGTCGATTACATAGAGTTGACAATTTCAAAATGGGTCGACTTGAGTGATGTTTTATCTCCAACGGATCCAATGCATTAAGTTAAAAGATTTAACCATAAAGGAAACAAGTCAGAAGTCGAACAAGGTCTATTCAATCTTCACAAAAGCCTCATATATCAGGCTGCAAAAGAAGTTAGATTATTTGTAGTAATATAAGTTTTCTAATATTAATCAACGCATAATATACATTTATTATTTATTCATTTATTGTGATGTGATATGCTGTAGCTGGCATTGGCTGCTCTGCGTAGAGCAAACGAGGAGCACCAAGTTGTCAACTTTGAAAGGTTTACTATTTTTCCTAAAATATTTATTACAAGTCTAGCTCCACTAAATTATATAAAGATGTAACTATTTTAGTTTCTTCAAACCGTGTTCCTATGCAGATACCTGAACAACATTCTTTCTCGTCAGCATCCAGCACGACCTGTTCCTGAGCTCACAATGTATTTAGATGCTATTGACCAGATGGTAAGTATAATTGTTCATTTTTATGTCACATGAGAAAGATTTACTCTATATGATCCTAAATCTTCAGATGACAGTTTCGACCTGTTTACTCATGAACTGGTTGAATAGAGTTGTATTTTGTGTCAAAAAAGTCAAATGGATCAAATAAAATGTTATCTTCAAACTGTGTGATAGTTGCCCAAAGTCTATTATTAATGCTTACGATTTCCTTAATCATGTTATTCAAGGATTTGAGAATATGGTTATAAACATTTAACAATATTGTTTTTGTAATCGTAATTAGCAAATTTGTTATTTATAGAAAGAAGTCAAGATGCCACAAGAGTATTTGCGCTCGTTTTGACATGTCCTGAAGCTACATGTTTCATCTTCAACTGGGTCGATACACAGTCTTCTGTATCTGTTTCCTGTTACTTAACTTAAACTTGTTGGTGGTGGATTATTATATAGGTAAATAACCTTGTTACACCTACTGCTGCGGATATGAAACACATTGATCGGAAGCTAAAATATTGCCGGGATCCAGGATCACATGAAAAGTACTCTCTTATTCTTTTTGTGTCCTTCAAATAATGCGAAGCTTGACTTTAACAGATACTTGTGTTTGACTCGTGGCAAATACCTAATTACCTTCCAATTTTGTAAACAAACAGGAGTAAGAAACGAAAGCATAGGTCAAAAGACTAACAATCTCCAGCATATCTTCTTGTTGTCTGGATGGAGTTTCAAATTTTGGGTGCAGAGAAGGGTTATCGATTTTCTTTCCATTATAATATACTCTGGAATATGATACATTTATGTTATTTGTTCATTTCAGAAGTACCTTTCTAAAAGACTATGAACCTTGACCATTTGGGTTTGTAGCCAGTAGAAGTGTTTATGTCATCTTATATAAAGAAAAAAAGTGTCACTGGGTTGAGTATGTTTCACAATACTTGTAGCAAAGGGGACGAACCTGTTGTCAACGAATTTCATGTTCGTCTCATTCTGATTAAGATATGGCGAATCGTTTATCCGGAGAATAATAATCTATCAACCGAAGCCGATATATTTTCAAACATATTTACTAGAAGATTTTGATCGACTTTTGTTTATCATTTCTGTATTGAAGTTATTCTTCTATTTTGAGCATGTCTCAATTTTGTTTTTTATTTTCAACATTTAGGAGTGTGGTTACAACCACTAGCTTATTCTAGTGGTAAAGGTGTATGGTCTTTTACCACGAGGTTTTTGTATTCAAGTCCCACTTGTAACAAAAATAATAAAAAAAAATGAGGGTTACAAGTTGGGCCAGGGGGTTTTCTCATTGGAGATTATCGGATGGGTGGTGTAATGTCTCCGTCGGTGATTCAAATTTGTCATTCAAAAAAAGAAAAAATATTTAGGAGTGTGGTTGAAGTATAGTTCATTTGTATTGGATTATTGATGTCTTTTGGAGATTATACGGGTCATGGTTTTGAGCTGCAGTTGATTGTGGTGTAGCTGTTTGCTCTAGTTTGTGTTTATGTTTAGTTGATTTTGTTAAATTGTAGATGTTGCACTGCGTGGCGATCAGATTAGATGTTAAAATGTATTTTTGGCTCGTTTAATATTCAATGAAAGCTTGATTCAAGCTCTTAGCAAACAGACTTTATCGAAAGTCGTAAGTAACATGACTGCACCTTTATTGATTTACAATTACAAAAATAATAAAACTCATAAAAACATAAAACAAAAGAGAAACCGAAAAAAAAAAAACAAATATATAATACCTATGTATAAAATAAAGTTTCTTAAAAATTATTATTCTAAAATATTATTGATTAAGAATGTGGATAAATAAATGATTTAGGGTGTATACTTAAGGTTGTATTTAAATTCATCTTCTTTCATCTCTTATTGATTGAAATTAGAGATGTACAAGCCGGTTTAATTTGACAACCAGACTAAGTTATGACTAATTTGCTTTTATCAAACTTGGTCAAAATCGGTTTGATCCGAAACCGGATTTGATCATAAACCGGTTTGTGATTGAAATCCGGAATATGTGCTGAACCGTTTGGGATTGGTTTGGTTCAAACCATTATGGAACCAATTTTCAATTTAATATTTTTTATTTTCAGATACAATGAAAAATAAACAAAAATAGCTATAATTCATTTATTTATTTAAAATTTTAAAAATACAACAATAATAAACCATAAATAAAATCAAATAAAATTATAGTCTAGAAAAAACCTTAATAAAGATATGAGTAAATTACGGCTATAGTCCCTGTGGTTTGCACGTTTTACGTCTATGGTCCTCAAACTTCGTTTATTACGACTTTGGTCCCTAACATTTTACGACTCGTTACGGCTTTGGTCCCTGGTGCTAACTATTGTTAAAAAATTCTGTTAAATTTTTTAAAATGACGATTCTACCCTTATATTTAAAAAGTAAAAAATAAAAGAAAATATAAAATTACATTTTCACCCTCATCTTTCTACCTAGAACTTTACACTCATATCTGTTCACCACCCCCACCATTTCCGTCCAGTCCAGACACCACCCCCAACTTCTCCGTCTATGTTTTCCGACGATCTTCTAAATGGTGGCGATCTTCTTCGTCTATGCAATCGGTTGTTTCGTCTGCTTCTCAAAGGATTTGGAAAAGTCAAATCAGCAATGGGTTTATAGAAATCTCCGGCGAACTCACAGTAACATTATCCACAGCAGCGCCACCGCTCGTCTTCGTCAACTCCATCTTCGTCTCCGTCAAATGCTTCCAGTGCCGGTACTGGGAAGATTCCACAAAAGGAGGGCGATGTTCTCGCGGTCGTTCGATGTATATTTCCCCCGGAACTCAGCTCAGGTGCAGCCCCCGCCGCCGGACGTGACGAAGCTCTACATTTGGTCGAGCAGTTATGAGAGCGTGACAGACGGAGCTATTGGAGCAGAAATGGTGGTGGTGGACGAACATGGTGGTCGCGATGGTTGAATATCCCCTGGTGGTGAACGCGAGGATTCGCCGGAAAAGAAATGGCGGTGGTTGAATATCCATGCGGTGGTGAACGATGAACATTTATGCTTTTTTTCTTTTTTTTTAATTTATTTTTAATTTATATTTACATTGTTTTTTAAAGGAGGGTATAATGGTCTTTTCACACACACTTAACAGAATTTTTAACAGATGTTAGCCCCAGGGACCACCGGCGTAACAGACCCCTAAACCTTGGGGACTATAGACGTAAAAATTGAAGCCTAGGGACTATAGCCGTAAAACGTGCAAACCATAGGGACTATAGCCGTAATTTACTCTAAAGATATATAGGCATGACATATTAGTCTAAAGTTACAATACTACCCCTTTTATTAGATAACTAACGAAGAAATTTAACTGGGTTAGTGTAAAGTTAGTTTAAAGGTTAAAACATGAAACAAGTTTTCAAATAAAGGGTAAAACTTGAAAGTTTTTTTTAAATGTCAAAATCCAAAATTTTGTAAAGTATAAATGTTAAAAATTGTAATTTAGTCTATTTTTTACTATGAAATCAGTAATGAAACAAATGTTTATCAAACCACTTGCAGGAAACTTTAGAAACAAAACATTTAACAAACCACTTGCTACTTAAAACCATCCCAAAATTGCAAATGCTACTAATATTGCAAGACAGTATCAGGCATTGGCAGCGGATTTGAAGTGGTAGTCGTCAATTGAATTGTAAACGAGCTCCTCATCTACCAGACAAGTAAGCGTGATCCTGTTAGAAACAACATGAACCTCGGTTAACATTACTATTTGATTTCGTATGTAGTGTGCACAAAAAAGACCAAGACAGTTACATTATTTGCTCCAAAGGGATGCCCAGTCGACTAGCAAGTTCTTGTTGGTGTACCCCTGCTTCCCTTGCTCTGAAATATGTAATATTCTCTTAAGTTAAAACTTGATTTCACATTCCATCACTAAATCCAGTCAAGCGTCTGGATTTAACAGCATTTTTATATTTTAGAAAGAAAAAAAAAAGCTGATAATGGAGGTACTCATAGAACTTACAAACTACCAGGCAAATTCAAATAATCTAACACCATTTTATAGTTCCCATTGAGTCCATCAGCAACATATTGACCAGTGAACTGACGAACAATAAACAAATAGCACACATTGAAGTCATTTCAATCAGAAAACCCTACTAGTCGTAGTGACCAGATGAGTAGGTTGAGTAATAAGTCAAAATCGATTGAGGAGACCCATTAGCACCGGTTTTATATCCTTTTTTTAGTTTTACAAATATTACCAAGCCAAAAACCCATTCCATTTTTAGTTGACTCTGTTAACTTCTTTAACTTGACCGAAGTGATACATAATCCAAATTGGCTTATTTATAAGTAAAAATATCAAAATTGTCACATTCACCTTCTAATGGGCAATTATAATAACCAAAAACAGTCTATTGACTTACTTGATTTGATGGGATGGTTTGATAAGTTCCCGTGTCAGCGGATTTGAAGTGGTAATCATCGATTGAATTGTAAACGAGTGCCTCATCTACCAGACAAGCAAGTGTGGCCCTGTTAGAACCAACATGCGCCTTAGTCAACATTACTATTTGATTTCGTGTGTTATGTGCACAAAAAAGACCAAGAGAGTTACACTATTTGGTCCAAAGGGATGCCCAGTTGTGTAGCAAGTTCTTGTTGGTGTACCCCTGCTTCCCTTGCTCTGAAATATGTAATACTCTCTTAAGTTAAAACTTGATTTCACATTCCATCACTAAATCCAGTCAAGCGTCTAGATTTAACAGCATTTTTATATTAAACAAAAAGAAAAAACTGATAATGAAGGTACTCATAGAACTTACAAACTACGCGGCAAATTCAAATAATCTAACACCATTTTGTAGTTCCCATCGGGTCCATCAGCAACATATTGACCAGTGAACTGACAAACAATAAACAAATAGGACGCAGTTAAGTCATTTCAAACGGAAAACCCTTCTAGTCATAGTGACCAGATGAGTTGGTTGAGTAATGAGTCAAAATGGATTGAGGAGACCCATTAGCACCATTTTATGTCCTTATTGTTTTGGTGTTTTTAATTTTACAAATATTGCTGAGCCAAAAACCCATTCATTTGTTAGTTGACGCTGGGTTGTTTTGGTGTTCTTAAGGTTACACTCAAGGCTTTGCGATATGGCCACCAACTATTCGATGAAATTCCCGATAGTCCTGTTACGGATTGCAAGCGCATTCTCACTTGGAGTGCACTAATTCGGGTCATACATCGCATAGGGGCTGGGTAGAAGCTGTTCGGTTGTTCCACTACATGTTGGAGCTCGATGCTAAGTTGGATAAGGTTATTTTATTAAGTGATTTGCTCATTTTGGGAGCATATTTGACTGTTTGTACCAGCCATGTCACACTAGTTGCACGTCCATCAGTTGCCAATGTTTTGCCTCAAGTTTTGAGTGCCATATGTTTCTAATCTACATGAGTTAAGGAAACCACGACTCGAGAAAATTTCCCGGGAGATCACAGATTGGGTACTATATTGCTTAGTACATTGACTTACGAGCCGGCATCCGCGCTATTAAGATGGGTTGACACAGGCTGGGTACTTACTGCACACAGAATATTTGGTCTTAATGTTATAATAAACAACGGTATACTTTCTAGTGTTGCATTGTCCACTGTTCTTTTTGATAGTTCCCTAAAAGTAAATAAGAAGTTTGGTACTGCTCTAGTTCTTTTCAGTGCACCTTCTTCAAGCGGTTTACCGACACACATTATATATGTTCCAAGGTAATTTTGATAAATGTAGGCATCAATCACATTTGTTAAACTCACTCACTAGCATTTTTCAGCTTGGTATTGCTCCTCTTATTACCCGGTTCCTATTCACGCCTTATGTTAATTGTATTACCTCACTGGTCAACACCTTGCTACTCCTGTCAAGTCCTCTACATGAGATTTCTTTCGGAGAACAATATGCCTCTTCAATGCTAAATCGAGTGGTGCACAGCCTAGTTGCCTTGAATGTCACCAAATGTCTATTTACATCACCACTTATAAAGTGGTTCACATATCTGTTACTCACTTTTGACTTTGGGATTTGGGTTAAAATAGTTCTTTCAAGTGCTCATTTGTTATCCTTGGTATATTTTTCTCTCGACTCAGATGTTCAAACTGACCATTATTAGCATTGCATTATGATATCAAGACCCAGTCCAATGGGACATATCCGTTGAGTTGTGTACATGGTATGACAGAAGAGTATGTTAACCCAGTTGTTCTATACTACACGAATTCAGTCCGTTTTGATGACAATGGCACCAAAGAAGACGTCCCTGTGTTTACTACAAAGGGTTCTTGATTTACTTCAAATGGAAACAAAGGAGAGTAGTGTAATACCGATTGAAATTTCCTTCTATTTGTGTTAGACAAGTAAATTAAGCATAAGTTATTTATTAGTATTATTATGTAACACTAATATATGTATGTATGTAAGCATTAACGGGTCAAAGACCAAAGTCAAATGGCGGTTAAGTTTGAGTCGGTTAAATGACAGTTATCATGTCCCCACCGACTCAATAGGATGTACATATAGCCATTATATTCATGTAAACAACGTATTCGTATTCTATGTATCAAAGTTCCTAATTTCTCTCTAATTCAAATCCTCTTATCTCATCCTACTGCATATTCATTCTTATCTGTATTCTGTTTGATTAACACTAACATGCCAAAACACAAATCACGTATAAACCAACATGTTCCCTCTGACCCAAAACAACAATTTGCTCTCTGACTCACTCAAAATCAAGTTAGAAAAAGTGTCTGCTTCAAGATTCCATGATCATATTTCTGGGTTGTTATATATGGCTCACATCAAAGCTCTTCTACTCCTAAAAAGTGACTTATGGGCACATGTTTTGACCGTATAGCCAGTGCTGCAACAATACATGAGACAAGATTCATGGCCTTCCCTGAACTCATCCCAATATCATGTCGGCATAACCAAGTTCATCTTTCCAAGGCAAGCAGTATATTGTTATTGAATGTTATTAATTAATAATGGGTATTGCAAAGTGGGGAAATGGGGCCAGGCTATGGAACCTTGGCATTCTGCAATGGAAACGAATGTGGGTTCTTGGACTACAAGGATAAATGGATTTTCACAACATGGCTCCATGAAAAGACACTTGCCATGTTTAGTGAAATGTCGAAAATGAGAAATACAACTACTCATCAGACTATTTTTATTTGCACTTTTGGTTTTTGCAAACATGGCAGGGGAGATGAAGAAGAATATGGTGCTTCAGGGGCTTTGTAAAATGTTTGATTCAATGGCCATGCAGGATGTTACTTCATGGAGCACGCTTCTGATGGGTCCAATGCAAAGCCAATCGGGGGATAATTGTTTTCACACTAACATGTATATGGAAACACCAAGTGACGAGGATAAATGTTTTAACACTAACATGTATATGGAAACACCAAGTGACGGAAGTGGTGCACTTAAAGCATTTAATGAGCTGATTGCAATTTTTGACGTGCTTAAACTCGATTTTATGGACCCGCACATAACCTTATTTGCAGCCCTTTATGGAAGAGAGCCACCCAACATAGTCGTCCCCTACATCAGTTCCCAGGTCGTGCGGGTACTTAAAAGAAACTTTTCAATTGAACACTTTCACCTTGAGGACAAGGTGAATTTGAAAGGAGGGGGTAATGTTATGAATAGCCCAAGTTCACATGCCGAAACAACTAGACTAACTCAAAGGCCCAAATTACCAAACCTACATATATATACACAAACATGGAAAGAATGGGAGTAACAAACACTGATATCAGTGTGTGTTTCTACTTCCCATCTCCTTCATCTATATTTCTGATTATTCTCATCCAATTCTAGTTACTTGTTCTTATTTCCCTGAATTCTTAGTTGTAATCAATTTCAATCGATAAATAGAGATATAGTTTCGTTGATTGATTCTCTTATTGTTGTGATTATATAAAATCACTTCACTCTGTTAACTTCTTTAACTTGACCGAGGTGATACATACCCCAAATTGACTCATTTATAAGTAAAAGTCACAAAATTGTCACACTCGTCTTCTAATGAGCAAATATAATAACCAAAAACAGTCTATTGACTTACTTGATTTGATGCGATAGTTTGATAAGTTTGTGTGTCAGCAGATTTGAAGTGGTAATCGTCGATTGAATTGTAAACGAGCCCCTCGTCTACCAGACAAGTAAGTGTGACCCTGTTAGAAGCAACACGCACCTTAGTCAACATAACTATTTGATTTCGTGTGTTGTGTGCACCAAAAAGACCAAAAAGAGTTACACTATTTGGTCCAAAGGAATGCCAAGTTGTCTAGCAAGTTCTTCTTGGTGTACCCCAGCTCCCCTTGCTCTGAAATATGTAATATTCTCTAAAGTAAAAACTTGATTTCACATTCCATCACTAAATCCAGTCAAGCGTCTAGATTTAACAGCATTTTTATATTAAAACAAAAAGAAAAAACTGATAATGAAGGTACTCATAGAACTTACAAACTACACGGCAAATTCAAATAATCTAACACCATTTTATAGTTCCCATCGAGTCCATCAGCAACATATTGACCAGTGAACTGACAAACAATAAACAAATAGAACGCAGTTAAGTCATTTCAATCAGAAAACCCTTCTAGTTGTGGTGACCAGATGAGTAGGTTGAGTAATGAGTCAAAATGGATTGAGGAGACCCAGTAGCACCATTTTATATCCTTATTGTTTAATTTTACAAATATTACTGAGCCAAAAACCCATTCCATTTTTAGTTGACTCTGGTAACTTCTTTAACTTGACCGAGGTGATTCATAACCCAAATTGGCTCATTTATAAGTAAAAATATCAAAATTGTCACATTCACCTTCTAACGAGCAATTATAATAACCAAAAACAATCTATTGACTTACTCGATGATTTGATGGGATGGTTTGATAAGTTCCTGTGTCAGCAGAATTGGCAGCGGATTTGAAGTGGTAATCGTCGACTGAATTGTAAATGAGCGCCTCATCTACCAGATAAGTAAGTGTGGCCCTGTTAGAACCAACATGCGCCTTAGTCAACATTACTATTTGATTTTGTCTGTTGTGTGCACAGAAAAGACCAAGAGAGTTACATTATTTGCTCTAAAGGGATGCCCAGTTGAATAGCAAGTTCATGTTGGTGTACCCCTGCTTCCCTTGCTCTGAAATATGTAATACTCTCTTAAGTTAAAACTTGATTTCACATTCCATCATTAAATCCATTCAACCCTCTAGATTTAACAGCATTTTTATATTTTAGAAGAAAAAAAAGCTGATAATGGAGGTACTCATAGAACTTACAAACTACCAGGTAAATTCAAATAATCTAACACCATTTTGTAGTTCCCATCGAGTCGATCAGCAACATATTGACCAGTGAACTGATGAACAATAAACAAATAGGACACTGTTAAGTCATTTCAATCAGAAAACCCTACTAGTCGTAGTGACCAGATGAGTAGGTTGAGTAATGAGTCAAAATGGATTGAGGAGACCCATTAGCACCATTTTCATATCCTTATTTTTTAGTTTTACAAATATTACCAAGCCAAAAACCCATTCCATTTTTAGTTGACTCTGTTAACTTCTTTAACTTGACCGAGGTTGTACATAACCCAAATTGACCGATTTATAAGTAAAAGTATCAAAACTGTCACATTCACCTTCTAATGAGCAATTATAATAACCAAAAACAGTCTATTGACTTACATGATTTGATGGGATGGTTTGATAAGTATGTGTGTTGGCAGCTGAACTTGGCATTTGAGTTTGATTACTACTGCTGGCTTTTTGTTTCTAGCACATACAAAAGATCATATTTGTTTCAAACAAATAAGGTTAAACGTTACAAGAATTCATCTTTGAATATCACATGTGAATAAAGAAATAAAGGCGAGGTTATGAAATATTATCATTAACTTTCTGTTGTATGAGTGGACATAATTGCATTAAAAAAAGTGATGTGCAATCTCATCAAAATCAGGTCACGGGCCTGCAGTGGAAGTGAAGTAATGTGAAAGTAATCTGGTAAGTTAACTGATCACATTGTATACAAACAAACGTTCTCTAAGCTTTAACAAATTATGGGTGGTGCAACCACTGATATGATCACATTAAGATTTTTTAATCTTTGTCAAAACGAAAGGATAAAAGAATAGAATGAACCATGAATGATAATTATAAAACCAAGACAAGCAAAACAATTTGCTAACTTAAAACCGAAATTATCCTTAACCGAATGTACGTCATCAGATTCTACATTCTTGTCTACCATTCAACTCGGTTCAATAAATATATCCATACAATGTAGCACAAGTCGGGTTATTTTACATTTGTTCTTTGTTTTGCATTATACTGAAACACTTATGAAATGGAAAACAGAAAAATTTGCATGAAATATACATATTTTCACTCTGTTAGAAACACTTGGGTATGAATATGTTAAGACACCCATGATTGATTTCTGAAGTAGATTCCCAAAAGCATATTGTGAACTTCTAATTTGATGACTTCCTTCACAATTGTAGGTTTCTCAAAGGGCATGTTAATAAAGACATCACGAGATAACTACTATATAAAAAGACTCAAGGCTGAAGAAGACGCCAATAAGACAAAGTAAAATTCTTCCTTCACATCTGAATCGAACTCGTATTGAGAACTAGTCAAAAAGTTTAAACCCAATTCAAAATTATTATTTCCACATAACAGTTTCTAATTTCTAAATATTCATTAATACCACTGTCTATACATATTTCCCAAAATAGAAGACCATTATGAAACATGTTTACCATTATGAACCACAGGAGTGCAGATTTCAATAACATTGGTGTGCTTGCTAATTAGCCATACCCTTATCAGTTCGGTATAGGTAATAACAAAACAATCACTTGACAGAGAGCTCTTGATTTTTAAAGAAGCTGAGAAATCAATAGACGATACCTTCTCAAACTAAAAGCATACCTTGATATAAAACAAATACTCGGTTTCTAATTTCAATTGTCACTATTACTATTTGGAAAATTGAGATTAAAGAGAACCTCAGCAAATATCATAAACATAAAAAGTAATATAAATTTGAATGCATTGAAGATGATACTTGATACCAAAGACCACTAAGTGCTAGGGGTGGTAATTCCTAACACGACCGAAACACGATACAAGAAAAAACATGTTTTGGGTCGGCTATATGACCCGTTTTCTTAAACAGGTCAACCCGAACCCGACCTCTTAAATAAGTGGGTCGACCTATTAACCTATTTAAGGGTTTCTGAAATATAAGTATTTATATTGTAAAGATAAAAGATGTTAATATTTAAATTTGCATATTTTGATTTTTAACTTCTTCTAAAAGAAGTTTAATTTTCTTTCATCAATTTTACTTTCAAAATTTTTACCTTATTAGTTCTAAATACTTAGTCTCAATATTTTCTACTTGTTTCTTCTTATATCTAGTTAAATACATAAGCCTAAGTTTACTAGATTATTAATTAGGAATGAGAGAAAGAAACAAAAAAAATGACAATACAAATAAAGGCTACAATAATTATAAAAAAAATAAAAAAATAAAAAATAACGCATAATATAAATATATGGTCTTTACGAATTAAAAAAACTACCTATGGTCGTCGCCTACGAGTTTTCATCATATGAAAACGTTGCATTACATCTTCGAACGAAACATGTTCAAAGAACTCTATTTCAATGTAACAAATACAAGAATTAAGAACCAAATTCATCAATAAACTCATACCTAAATTAAGAACCAAATATATCAATATGAAACTAAGATAGGGAAGATGCACTCTAATTGAGTAACTGTAACAACAGGATTGCCAGAAATTTGGTCAAAATAAACAAGTTTTTGACTTATTATCCTCAAGTTGTT
>JBCNJP010000020.1:2348847-2395847 GCA_039602395.1 Deinandra increscens subsp. villosa | reverse complement strand
ATCTTCCCCACCACAAATTTGTTGATTACATGTTTTCCAGAATAGAAGATCATTATGAAACATGTTTAGCAACACGAAATTCATAATTTGCATAGAAAGCAGCATATTCAGTGTAATATGGAGTCCATACATAAAGAACCACAGGAGTGCAGACATCAATAACATTGGGATGATCAAGCACATGGAAAACCAAAAGCCATGAAAAGTAATAACTATAAAATACATTGGTGTGCTTGCTAGTTAGCCATACCCCTCCCCTATCAGTACAGTATAGGTAATAACAGAAGAATCACTTGATATGAAACAAATACTCAGTTTATAATTTTCAATCGTCACTAATTCACTATAACCGTTTGAACATTGAGATTAAAAAGAACCACAACAAATATAATAAAGAGAAAAGGTGATATAAAACTGAAAGCATTGAAGATCATACTTGATACCGAAGACCACTAACTGCTTCTTCCCCTGAAAGCCTTTCAGCTGGCCATGAACTCGAACATACATTCCATCCCTAAATGTCAAGAACAATAAGAAAGACAAACAACATCAAAATTCAACTAGACTACACTACTCCAATTCAAATTTTGATTCACAAATCAATTTAAAAAAAAAAACAACAACAACGGCATACGATAGCGCTTCCATCTCCTTAGTGTCAACTGGATCATGTACCCTAAAACATCACAAACACACCATTATATGATGAAACCAAATAATACAGAAGAAATGTAGACAAAAGAAAGCTTGTATACCATCTGTTGCAGTCTACGTGACCAGTACCATCATCAAGCTTAAAGGATATATCAGTAACCCTCTCAGCCTTGTCAAATACCATCCCCACCAACTTAACCTAATTTTAACAACAACAAAAAAAATGTAATCAGTAACATAGTAACTAAGTTAGTAGCCAAATTTTAGACTTTTTGGTAAGCAATTGCCAGAAAAATTATCAACATGAGATTAACATCCTTTTTACGATTATAAACCTATGAAATGAATTTTCACTAGTTTCTATTGAAATGTTTCTATTGAAATCGAAAGGAAACCCTACGTTATTGACGTCAACGCCGTCGATGAGAAAATTCACTTTATCGTCGTTTGATTGCAAAGCGTCGTTGATTTGCTTCACGGTCAACGGAATCAGCGTCTGTGTATCACGATGCTGCATATAACAAAATCACGAGATGTAAACCCTAACTAGCAGCGAACTTTTAAAATTGGTTAAGAAACGAACTGATATAGAAGGATCATAGATTAGGGGAAACGATGACGGATACCTTGCTTAAGACGGAGGGGACAGGGTCCGCATTCTGAGTGGCCTGAGAAGGCATAAAACCACCGCCGGAGAATGCGGCGGCGCCGTCGAACTTGCCCGCATTCATCTTGTCGGATCGAACTCGGTGTGAGGTGAAAACTATCTGATCTGAGAGTGATTGCTGCTGGAGAAAGGAAATTAGGGATTGTAGGATGAAACCGTATTCCCGCCAATTTCTTCCCCCTTTCTTTCTTTCTTTCTTTCCCCTGTTTTCTGTATGTTCAAGTGGTCGTATAGTGTAGGAGTGTTTCTAAAGGTATTTAGGATATTTGTAATACATGGGCCGCACTTGTGAAGTGTGATGAGTTTTGGACCATGGCCCAACTCGGGAACACAAGGATGGCGTCGTGCGGCTCGGTGTTTTTGACACGACCACGGTGGTTGATCACCGTGTGGTGGAGTGGCTTGTGTGTTAACTTTTTGAATCGTTGGAGAGGGTCTCGCTCCTCCCAACACCATTTTTTATTTATTTAAATAGCTATAAGTATCTCCTTTCTTCTGTCCACTTAACCAAACCAATTTTAAATATCTACAGTTTGTGAGTCATATTTACAAATATCTGTAGAAGAAGAGGTGAACCAAACATCTGTAGTCTGTAAAAAGAAGTCTGTTTGTTTTCTTGAAGTAAAGGGGGAGACGGGATGGAGGATGACCGCCGATAGAACTGACGACAGGATGGAGGACAACCGCCGGTGGAGGATAACCGTCTGTGGAAAGGGGCAACGGTTTGAAGAGGTTATAAGATGTTGGAAGTTGTTAGGCCACATCTGCACCAATAAGAGTATGCGCATACGTTTTTTTCGTAAAACGTCTTCGAAAAAACAAGCAGTCTACAGACTTAAATGTCTACGCATAGTCTGCATGGCGCAAACATAAGAGGACAAGAATAGTTTTTGAGAACAACAAACACCACAATAGTTTCTACCAACAAAACCAATAAAAATGAATCCCAACTTTTTCTTCAACCAAAACGAACAAGAACCTTAAACCCCAACCTCTCAACGAAACTCGTTTCAAAGTGGTGGTTACGTCTCGTATGTGGCGTCACCACAACTAGTTACACATTCACAACTGGGCTGTTGGGGTCAATAATGTGACACTTCGGTCTATCCGTTTGTAAATACCCGACCCATTTTCACATCTTTGTAATCGGGACTGACAATTAATAAAGAATAATTTCTCATTTGGTGTTATTATTTCATTTATTATATGGTAGACTCCTTTAATCACAACGTTCACAAATTTTGATGTTTAATTTATCGCAATTAGAATATCTATCTAGATCGTTTTTGTTATTTAATGTTAAACTTGAAAAGCTCGAGCAATCCAAATATGTATGATGATTGTGAATTTATGAAACGGGTCAAAATTAAGGTTTTCTTAATCATGTTTTGTCATCTCGATCTCCCACCTTCGTTTCGGCAAATGTTTTAATAATCGGTTTTGAAGTTGAACTAGAAAAGTTTATGGGGCCGGTTTGACCGGTCGGACTGGTTAGATCGACCGGTTCAACCGGTTAGGGGTTTTTAATATATAATTTTATAAAAATGCTAATAAAAACTTGTACATTCCAACAAAATAGTTAAAATACATTTTTAATCCACTAAAAAATAATACTATATACTAAATAGGTATTCCACAAGAAAATATAAGTTTAAAGTTCACAAATAATAAAAAAAATAACAATAAAGTATACACATAAACTAAAATAATTAAAAAACTAAAAAATAAGAAAATCGGTTGAACCGGACCGGTTTAACCGGCTCGTTCATATCTCGCAAAAAACCGTTAAAAACGGACATAAAAAACCGGAGACATTCTCACTTGATATTTTTTTTTCAAACACTGACCCAATACAACCCGTATTATCATAATACGCATCATATATTTTAGCATTTATTGCGTTGACAAAATTATATAGCTCGTATTAATCTATACGGACCGTATAATCCGATATTCAAAAGAAATTTCTCTGATGTCTAAAGCAACACCCTTTTTTAATAAATGGTAACAAAAAGGGGTCGACTCAAATTAGTCGGTTTAATGGGTTAGGTAATAATATGTTGGTTTCATCATTTCCGCCAAGTATTTTGTTTGTCCATCACATGCTTCACAACGACAAAATCCGCGTCTTAACTAACCAACCAATGAGAACGATTTATACGAACCACCCGGATCGCCATCGTACGATTTTCCTCTACCCAATCCAACGGTTAATAAACACCTCACTAAAAGCACAAAATGTCGCCCTCCCTGTATATAAAGCAAAACCCCCTCGCTTCATTTTCAACCAGCAACTCAATTCTATTCTATTTCTAGAGAGAGAAGTTAGAGAGACAAAATGTCAGGAAGAGGAAAAGGAGGCAAAGGACTCGGAAAGGGCGGAGCGAAGCGTCACCGGAAGGTGCTCCGGGACAACATCCAGGGGATAACGAAGCCGGCGATCCGCCGTCTGGCAAGGCGTGGCGGCGTTAAGCGTATCAGCGGTCTCATCTATGAGGAAACACGAGGCGTGTTGAAGATTTTTCTCGAGAATGTGATTCGTGACGCCGTTACCTACACGGAGCACGCTCGTCGGAAAACGGTTACGGCGATGGACGTCGTCTATGCTTTGAAGCGCCAGGGGCGTACGCTTTACGGTTTTGGAGGTTGAGGTAGGTTAGGGTTTGCAGGTGGTATGTTTTCGTCTTATAAACCTACGATCTGGTTAGTTTGTGTAGAGGTTACTGTAATTGAAGCTTGTTTGCGAATTAAGAAGTTTCTAATCAAATTTCTGTTGGATTTCATTTCAATTTGTTAGTAATTTTGAACTTCTTGTCTTCGAAATCCTGCCGTTCTCAAGGCAGTTTAAATCTCCTGATCTGGTGTTTAAACCGGCTATAGTGTCAATGGTCAACGTTCTAGTGATGATCGGTAATTAGGTTTTTAATTATGCCAGTAAAGTTACACCCAAATTAGGCCGCTAAAATCTCTAATACATTAATGCTCAAAAGTACAAAGCAATACGTATTGCATATTCCTGACGTTAGTAAATAAGAAGTATAATCATGATGAAACCTGCATATAAATTTATAATTGAATGAAGCTGCAAGCTGCTTTTGGAAGTTTCAATGAAAACCTTGTTATGAGAGTGTGATGAGTAATGTGGCCAGGATAATGAAGCGATTGGAACTCGTTAGATGGCAATTGAATGAAACTTGTTGAATGAGAATCGAATGAAGCGATTGAATGTGTTAGGGTTCGTAATTCTGGAATGGATTTGATGATGGTATGATGATGATGAATGCAAATGAGAACTAGATGTATTATGCAAAACTGGAAATGAGAATACAAAGATAACCAGGGAATAATCCCTCTCTCTCTCACAAATGAGCAAGCCTAACAAACTAACAACTCACACACCTTACGTATGAGGTCCCCCCTCTTATTTATAACTAATTAACCCTAACAACTTAGCCACTTTTCCTATCAGCCCCTTCCTTAATTTCCATTGACCCATTACCCCTTAAACTTGTAGCTTTAGCAATATCATTCTCTATCAATGCCGCCTCCTTGAAAAACGTCTTGTCCTCAAGACGTGCGTGAGGAAATCGAGACATGATCCATAGAGCCGGTTCCCACGTAGAGTCCTCACATGCTTGATTATCCCAACGGATGAGCCATTGACGAACCGGTGTAGCTTCACACAAAACCCACCTAGCGGCGATAATCTCCGCGGGTTCCATCGGAGGAGGATCCGCATCCGAAAAAGGAAGGCCGCGGAGACGAACCAACATGCCCTCGGTCATAAACTGGAGCCAATAGTGTTGCCAATCATGAACCACTTCTCCCAATCCCGCGAGCCACGGCATGCCGAGAACAAAATCACGCGGGAGATCATCACAAACCAATGCATCTAAAGTGAAATCGTGTGCATCCAAGCGAAGAGTGAGCGATAGACATTGGTTGGAGATAGTACAGGTGTTCCCGTTGCCCATCGTGAATGTAGTAGGGGAAATCGGAGATACCGATAAACCCAAAGTATCAACCCAGAACTTGGACACGAGATTGTGGGTTGAACCGCTGTCCACCAAAAAACGCTAACACTTGACCCTTGAGAATTCCCCCAATCTCCATTAACGCAGCGCCGCCCGATAGATCGACCCCTGATTTGGATTCGAACAGTGAAAGTTCTCCGATGGTCGGCCGGATAGGACCGTCGGAATCGACCTCGTCATCACCCAAAACCAAAATGCGGAGAGCACCTTCGGGGCATTTGTGAGCCGGGCCGTAGAGTTGCCCGCAGCGGAAACACAAACCTTTTTTCCGGCGTTCATCATACTCAGCTCGAGACAGATTCCGAGTACCACGGTCTCGGTTTGAAACAACCCCAGCTGAATTGACGTTAGCTGCTAAAGATGACGCAGGCCCAAAAGGCCCAATACTCTCAGTTTTCTTTGTAGCAGCAACAGAGCTAATTGGGCCAGAAGTGGTGGAGCCCAAGAGCATTGGAGGGCCTGATCCAGGTAGGGTAAATGCTGAATACCCCATCGCAGAAAGGCCAGACGGCAGATGAGAGTATGCAGCTGTCGACGGAGGAACGGAGTAGCGGAATCGAGCCGCCGAACCACCATTTTCGTCGGGATGCAGGAGCTGCATAACATCTCTAGCGAGATTCATTGCATCTAGACGCGTCACCGGCCTGTGTAATCGGACCCAGCGACGAACATCATCGCGGAGGCCCGCGATGAAATATCCGATGGCTTGATCCTCCGGCAACTGTGGAACCAAAGAGAGCAAATACTCAAAATCGTCGATGTAGTCCAGGATAGAGGTACCTTGTTTCAGAACTGAGAGTTGTTCGTAAGGGTTCTGAATTTCCAAGCCGCTGAAACGACGCAGCATCTCCAATTGAAACTCCGGCCAGGTCAGTTTAGGGCGCGACTTGGTAATGATCGTAAACCAATGTTGTGCGACGCCGATCATACTGAGTTCGGCCAAACGGAGACGCAATTCCTCTGATGTTTTGTTAACATCGAAATACAAATTTGCTTTGTGGATCCAACCCTGAGGATCGAAACCAGAAAATTCCGGAAGCGTTACCTTCTTCGCAGCCCAAGGAATGATCGATTGATTGGGATCGGACGTCCCGCCACCCGCACCACCGCCGGAATGCACCACCACCGGCGGAGATACCTGTTTCTTCAACAAATCGGCCAGCAGATTGCGCAGCTCCGTCATATCGGCAGACATGGAAACCTTCAACGCTTCAAATTCACCCAACAATTGCTGTTGTTGGCCTTCGACGATGTCCAGACGCGAAGTTTGATTGACCATGTTGATTCACAGAGATGAAATTCGAGAGCAAGAGGAATGAATGGCAGGTCGGACCAATGTTAGGGTTCGTAATTCTGGAATGGATTTGATGATGGTATGATGGTGATGAATGCAAATGAGAACTAGATGTATTATGCAAAACTGGAAATGAGAATACAAAGATAACCAGGGAATAATCCCTCTCTCTCTCACAAATGAGCAGAGCCTAACAAACTAACAACTCACACACCTTACGTATGAGGTCCCCCCCTCTTATTTATAACTAATTAACCCTAACAACTTAGCCACTTTTCCTATCAGCCCCTTCCTTAATTTCCATTGACCCATTACCCCTTAAACTTGTAGCTTTAGCAATATCATTCTCTATCAGAATGCTACTTGGAATGATTTTCGGTTAAAGCTTGTTGAAAATGATTGAGTCATTAATCTTACTAAGCAAAATGTGTATGAGTTCATAATTTAAACGAAAAAGAAAACTCAATGGTATATTCTTTATAAAATGGTTAAAAATATGCCAAAATGTTTAGGAGTTCATACTCTGATAACTGCCTCTGAGGGTGTTGATGATTAAGAGTTTAAGAAGCGTTCTTGGAGCTAAATGAGAAATCTTGAATGTTAATTTCCAGACATGTATTCCATTGATGTTTTTTTTTTCTTCTCTATAATCACTATGCTTGGCTAAAACTTTAGTTTAGATGATGATGTTGGTACTTGGAACAACATTCTTGTTCATATCAACAGCGGCCTCCATGTTAGAACTTAGAAGTTAGAAGATAACCAACTAAAGAAACCAAGAGAAGGTTTATAATATGCATGTCGGAATGTAGAATTGTTCTGTTTAGTCGATTGCAATGATAAGGAAACTGACAGATACATACATGAGGAGGACAGGGTAAATGGCAAGGGCTTTTCTTCTTGGGTTAACTGCTGTACTTATAAATGGATATGCTGCCCAGCAGCTCCAAGCCAATGCCACACACACTACTGACATCTTCACCACCACATCCTCCAGCTTCAACATGCAGATTACTGCTCCCACAACAAGAGGGAACAGACAGTAACCCAGTAAACTCACACTTTGGAAGAATATTATACGCCCACCCTACATACATATATAAATCATCATCATTATATTATACATTCATCCATCATCCAAAATGACATATATATTACCAGCAGTAAGACGTTGAGTGTGAGAATAACTGCACCCGTTGCAAGTAGAGCAAAGGCAACAGCAAAAACTTGAGACTGCCCGGATATGAAGATGACATGCAACAAATTAAGACCAAGAAAAGAATAAAAATCGTTAGTATATTATAACTATCTTTATTTATTTTTGGCCGGTCAGGTTTCAAAACAGGTTTAACATTCTGAGCTACAAAACGACCGATGTAATAACAACAGAACAGATCAATGACTAAACTAATTAAATCACCTTCTCTACGGAGGCAGACCAAGACAGCGTGAGTCCTAAAAACACGATGAAGAAGAACGGACCCCACAGATCCCAATCTCTCATCGCCTTACCAGGATCTTCACGATAAGGATTCGGAAACACCACTAGTTTCAAGTTACTAACAATCCTCAAAACATCTCTTTTCACCGTCTCCCAGACCGGCTCCGTCAGCGTGTTGCGCGGTGGCCCAAACCCGCTCATGCTCGACTGCGACTGCGACTGACCACCTGTCCGAAAATTGGATCCACGAAACACAATAAATTATTTATTAATTAATAACCAAAAACCACACATAATGCAATACAATGACCATGCATCATTCGTTAAGTTACCTGCATTTACGGTACTGTTAAGGTTAGAATGAGGGAGAGGTACGACGGGTACGGAGGTTGATTTGGGAGGCGGCGGAGGGGGGTTGACGGATACGGGGATGGACGGAGGCTTAGGGGATGGTGACGGGGCAGGCTGGACGCTTGACGGGCCGTATTGGACGCTGGCGGTGATCAAGTTCTCGATCTCGTCTATGTCCGATTGGGAGGTTTGTTGAAGGGGTATGGTGTCTATCTCGTCGTGGGACATTTTCGGTGCAGTTCACGGTGGTGATCGGTAGATCTGAGGTTCTAAAAATTAACATATATATAACATACAAAACTTCTAAAATTAGGGGCTCTAGCATTTGACATTTGACGTGGTTAAATGCGTAAAAAGAAATGTATAATCTTTATTGTTCAAATTTTGATTAAAACAATATATCAAACAAAACTTGGTTAGAATGGAGTATATGTATATATCCCTTGTTACAATATTTCAACTAATTAAGGTATATGGTACATCTTTGAAGGTTTCAAATTGTGGGTGACATTGAAATAGTCCAATGTACGAACCCACTTTTCTTGAGTCTTCAAACGATGAACCGCCACAGTATCCGGCCAAAGCTCATGTGTACATCTTGTTTCCGGCTCTGGAAAATCATACATAGACCACTTAGCATTATACCTATTTTTCGCACGCCTTCCCTCTCGAACCCAGTCTCCGAAAACCTTATCTTCCGGCCCGATCAAATGCCTTTTCGGGATCTCCGAATCCTTAATCCACTCGACGATATCCCACGACACCAAATATCCCATTCCGGACATGTAATGCACAAATGGATCCATACTAGGACATGGGACAACATACCCATAGTACAAATCTTCTCTTGGTAATGGCCTCAAGGTTTCCACCAATTTGGGTAGCCTGAAATACGTGTCGTCATCGCCTTTTATAACGTAATGGTACGGCGGGTTGATCGCATCCAAGTCGTCGGATTTGAGCATGTCCGGGAGGCTCGAGAAGTATGTGTAAGTCTTACCTTTATCCATGTTTTCTTTGCAGTTCAATATTATGATATCATTGTGTAGCATTATCTCAAGTGCTAGTAAAGTCTTCTGGTCTTCTTTTGTTAGGTTGCAGAAGACGAACTTTACGTCGATTTTTGCTCCCACCACTTGCTGCGTCCCGTAAACGAGACGCAGGAAGTGGCGGCGCTCGTGGTTGTCCGCGAGCGTCAGAATCCCGACGAGGATTCGGATTTCGTCTTCCTCTGATGATTTTATGACCGGATGTATAGAGTTTTCTACAGAAGGTGAATAGATGGCACAGTTTCTGATGTTTGATAGATTGCCAAACTGGATTTCATTAATGGATGCTAAAGTGATCAAGAATGAGATGGAGATGAAAGATATGATGATGATTTTCTTGCAGTTTTTGGGTTTAACGGTATTCTTCATGTTGAGGAAGGTTGATCTAGGAAACAAGATATGAGATTTGTTGGAATTTTGTTAGATATAAACTTTATTTGATGTTAAAAAGTGTTGGGTGCAAAAGCAGATGTGAGTTTGTGAAAAGACGAAATTGCCCTTGTAGCGTATAGAGACTCAGCCTAACTTGAAATGTAAACTACTTGCTATAAGTAAAGATGGTCTTGCTTGAATAGTGTTTAAAGTGGTCTTACTTTGAATTGAACTCTAAGAACTCTAAGATGTGAATTGACAATTTTGCCCTTGAGATCCAAAGAGATGCAGCCTGAGTTAGCCGGCTTCTAATGAGTTTGGTTGAGGGTGTTTTTGGTAAATTGGTATGAAGAAGAATGAAGGTGCATGTTGACAATGTGGTACCGGTGGTGATTCTTGACCTAACTTGAACTCTACGGTAGATGTATGAATAGACTATTACGCCCTCGGATTTTAGAGAGATAAAACCCGAGTTGACCAGCTTGTGATAACTTGGTTGAGGATATATTTGGTAATAAACAATGCCTAAAGTCAACTCTCAATGGTCAAAACACTTTTGAGTGAGTATTAGGCATCCATATACATCATCATGTGAGGGCTGCTAAAATTATACGTTAGACATGCTTCAGCTACAAGTTTCTGTTCTTTTGATTTAAGACACATATTGGACGTTCGGTAATCTTAATTTGAGGATAATAAAATAGACATAAATGTTTGACTAAACCAAGTGATGCCTTTGAGCACTATATTAGTCTTACATTTTTAGTCAATACTTGTGTTCCGGGGGCATTTTGGATATTTACGTGACACTTTCAGTCATTTAGAGGGAAATTCGGGCATCTAGGGGTCGTAGAGGCCATTTGACATTGGGGCATAAGCCTAAGCACGAATGCCAAGACTTGTATATATACCTACGAATCATTAACCCGTGAGTATTAGTAAGGTCATGTGTAATTGAGCCAACAATTCTATTATCATTATATATAAGTTTATTTATTTTTATTATTAGATATTATCATTTCACTAATTAACGATTATTTCAGGGTGTTTGTCATGTTAAAATCAGGTTTCAGATTGAAGATGATAGGTATCAAATCTATCAACGTTGGTGATTGGTGCATATAATTACATGATTCAATATAACTACAAAATATATTACTTTAATTAGTTTTTATATTTTCGTATGTTATGTGTTATGAAACATGATATCAAAATCTGAATGATTACAACACGAAGTAGAAACATTTACAAAAGAACAGGCAAAGAGCAAATAACAATCTCTTAGACTGTGAAGAACACACAGACTACAACAAAGAAGAACTCTTAATCAAGATGATCAAGAGACGAAACCCAAGCTAAACGAAACCAGAGAGAAGCGGCTGTGAAATGAGAAGAACAAAGTGTTTTAACGTGGCCGTTGTTACCCTTTTGCCACGCTACGATTAATAGGACAAAATGTTTGATTGCAACAACCTTTTAGCCACGTTAGTTTCTAATAGACGTAGCTAAAACCCAAATATATATGACTATATAATACCAACGGCCACACAAAAAGAACACATGTGGCCGTTGGGTACCTTTAGCCACACTTATTAGGAAAAAAATGCTTGATTACAACAATAAATATTGATACCATTTAGCCACATCTTTAGGTGGCTTCTGCCACTAATATTTTAACGTGGCCGTATCATACGTATAGTGACGAGACCTTTGGTCACGTTTGATCTAAGAAAAAAATACGTGGTCAAAGACCTACGGTCACGTTTTTTTCCGTTATCGAAACCTCTTTTTGACGTTGTGGAGAAAATTAGAAATTATTGGTGTCTTCGAGCTTTGTGCACAGCAGCCAAAGGGCTGTTGTCACAGTCCCTCTGCGACTGAATGAATCCCCCCTGCGATTCCATCTGCTTTTTTTATTTTTAACGTGTTTGCCTCATGTGTGAATTGGGCCACCAACTTGATTCTTTCGCAGCCCACAATCCTTTTTCCTCATGGCCCATTTAACTACATTGGTCTAAATAAATAAATAAAGCCGAGTAATTGATGTTGAGAATCCATGTCCACACACCATAATTTGCCCATTTCATTGCTATGACTAATAACCTACACAACATGACAATCACTTTAAATTTCGTTCGAATTAAATATAACAATTCTCTTTAAATTTAGATCATTGTACTTTTAAACCTATAAATTGTAAAGACTAATAAAATTATATATTTTGTAAACATAATCGTGCGTTTGGCCTAAAGTTAATATGATATGAAATGTATTTAAATACCACCCATCCATCATCACCCAAGATGATTTCGTCAGGACCCCCAAAGTCCGAGACAAAGCCAATAGTGGAAGGACACGAGGTGATATGATGAGATGCACCGCTATCCGTCATCCATTGTTGAGGAGCGGTAGGAAACGACGAGGTGGTGGAAACGACATTGGCCACAAGAGTGGAGGAGTTGATGGTTGTGTGGTGACCTCCCAAATATTTCACCAACCTACGACATTCCCGGATATCATGACCTGGAATATTGCAAAAATCACTAAAAAGATTGTTGCTATTAGTACAAGCAAAATTACCGGACCTAGGTTTAGGCGAGCGAGAGGGGGCGTTAGGTGTTCCCGAAATAGAGTCGTGAGGGCCGAGCAGTAGAATCTACTGATGGTTGGAAGGATGCACAATCGGGTTGACGTTGCGTGACATTAACAGTAACGAGAATTTTAGAGAGCTCTAGATACCATATAGAATTTGAATGAACTGTGAATAATTATTGACAGAATTACAATTACAAAGAAGATGATATATACACGATAAAGTTACGAAACTATAAGAGTAAATCTAGAAGAAAATAATGAATATAATATCAACAAACAACTACAACAATCATTCCTACTAAAATTGTGGTGTGAGTTATATGCCAATGGTTTAATAGTTAGATTTTTCTAACCTCTGCTTTGGTTTTTATTAATAACGTTTCACCGTTAAAAAAAAAAACAAACGATGTGGGTTCAAAGTATGAACTATATGCATTATTATATAGATTTTGGAAATAGCATATTTTTTAAACTACATTAATTTAATTCTAATCTATTCCACGCATCAAATAAGCAGATCAGCAAGTTTCGAACCAAACACCTATTTATTTTAACAATATTTTTTTCTAATAGTACACCGACCTTTATTAACAAAGATTTAAACTCTCATAATTTATATAGACGGCAAGCATCATACATAGATTGCATTTACAAAGATTTAAACTAAACCCTCATCGTATATTTCTAACTGTTACACGATTATACACGATACACCATATTATTATCAAGCGAGGTTTGATCAACCCATGGATAAGTTTTAAAAATAGCATAGATTATTGATTCATGATAGATGATCATGGAACATGCATGCATAAAACTACATTAGTTATCTTTCCTCAAAGTCTGAGAGACAAATCAAGCTGATGAAAATCTTCTTGAACACTACTCTCACCATTATAACTATAATCCATATTCTCCCTCCTCCCAAAATGCCGCTGATCATTCATGACCAGCGGCTGCACCAAACCATCGGAACCAGACCTCGATGTCTGGTCCCAAACAACCTTAACACCTGAGCTCAGATATGATCCGCTTCTCTTAGCCAAGGTCCCACGTTCGAGCTTGTGCGCATTCTGATGGCCTCCAAGGGCTTGAGAGCTATGAAACTTTCTCCTGCAATAGTTGCATGAAAAAACTCGTTGCTCGGGATTGCTTGACGATGAAGAAGAAGATGCTGAAGAAGAATCATGCAAGAGGTCTAAGGTGAAGTGGTTTTGGGGCAGGTGGTTTAGATCAAGGAAGCTCATGGCTATCAAGAACGTACAAAGAAAATGTATAAGACTATAATTAAGTAGGTAATAAGTTAATATGTAGGTAAGAATCAAGTTATCTGAGAATGTATGAAGGCTTGCTTAGATTTGAACTGTTTATATACACTTTGTGATGATGATATATGTATATATATATATATATAGAGAGAGAGAGAGAGACACGCGTAGGTAGGTTTATGGTGTATGAGAGAGAGAGAGAGAGAGAGAGAGAGAGAATGGGCAATCGTATTGTTGTCGCCTCCATTAATGGCAAGAACGGGGTTCCTTGTCAGTTCATCGGATCTTCCCTAAAAATTTTGAAGAGTAGTATTGGTGTTTGAATATGTATATATATATACTAGCTATGATTTAACAATTTATGATAATGTTTGCATTTAATTTTCTTTCAATTATATATACAGGTTTTTTTTCTTTTTTCAATTCAGTGGCTCGTGTCGTGTATAATAATAAGTTATTAAAAGATAAAATAAGTTTCTTTTTTCACTATTGGTTTTTCTTTAAAATAAGATTAAAGACACACTCAAAACTATATGCAATTATAAGGGTAATTGTAATACTTTAAGATTTCCCAAGCTCTACCAAGCTCTTCCAAGTTTTCCAAGACCCCAAGTTTTTTTCAAGTAATACCCATCCCAAGCTTCCCAAGACCCCAAACCTTAGAAAAACTAGGTGGGACCCACCATCACCACCTTTTCCCAAACCCTTCCCCAAACCCCTTTCCTCGGTGCCCCAGTCCCACGGGACGCTCCCGAGCCCCGATCCCGCGCCAATCCTTCCTGGTGTTTTCGAGGGTCCCGAGCTCCGAGGAACCCCCCTCTCCCGAACCATTACAATCACCCTAATAGGGGTTTTCTAATAAGTGTCATAAGGGCACATATAAGGTTTAATAAATGCATCTCAAAAACTGAAATACCAAGATTTATTTTTTGAAAATTGAAAAAGATAACAAGATTTATTTTAAAAAATGAGAAAGGTATGAAATTTCTTATTGAAAAATGTATTTTTCAGTTTTGAAGATTCATTTATTACATCATATCTGTGCTCTTAGGACACATATTAGAAAACCTCGTTATAATATGACATGACTTGGGGTCTATCTTTTACACAGATGCATTTTTAGTACTTTTTTGTTTTAAATATATCGTCTAATTATATATATAATCAGAATTTAGTGTCATTGTTATGAAGCATATATATTGTCTTCTTTGTTGTATTAGGGGAAAATTCCCTGGTTACTTCATGTAAAATCTACTCTACTAAATGTTCATCTAATTAGAATGTGACTTTGACCCCAATTTGGTGGATTTCTAAATTTCTCAAAGCTGCTAATTAGAAGCACCAACCAAATAGAAGTTATTGTCATGATCAATTAAGTGTCAAAGTATTTATCAATAGTGTCATCCGGTTTTATCTTCTTTTTTAATATTCAACGGCATCCACGTGGCTTATAACCAAGAGCAAGATCAACCGACTCTCAAGTATTTTGTGGCAATTTTATTATTCAATTAAGTTGATTTTGAAGAGCTAATCACTTCATGTAGGTATTGGGCTTACCATCAACCATATAAATTATGAAGTCCGGACCAAAGGATTTCATAGTCCCTAGTCCTTTGCTTCATGTTGGCTCAACCTCTTCATCATCGAATTATTCTCTCTCTTCATGAACAACATTATCAACCGGTGTTGATTAAATTGCGTGTTCTTAAACAAGGAAACACATTTTCAAAAAATACAGTATTATGATAGTATTGTTGTGTATATCGAGATTCTTAAAATCATGAACAAGAAAATGATATGCACTATTGTTGTATACGTATCTAATTAATATATAATCAACAATTTTTAGTCATGTAATTTGTACATTAAGCATCGCTACTAATACATTGGCTTGACACCTCCTAAATTTTCAAGTATTTGTATGATGAGTTTCTTTCCATCCCTAGTTTATGACTCTTCTCATTTTTCTTTTGAGGTAATTTATTCAAAAGACACTTAGCTATTAGAATACTTCCCTCACATGTCCCTACTCCTCCCGTCCTCCTCCAACTTATCAACGTGACACTCATCATCTCCTTCAATATACGTTTTTATTTTCATTCCATGATGTCATTTTAAATCACACACATGAACTATGTATAATATCAAGGGGTTAGTTATTCTTCAACATATTTAAGCGATGATCTTGTTAATTTGGCCTCAACAAAAGTTACATTTACAATTTGAATCAATTTTATATCATTATGCTTTTTTTTTAAACGTAAATCAAACGATGAATTGAATTAAAATTTACAATGTCTTAATCTACCATGTGTATCATTATAATCATAAAACTCAAAATATATATATATAGGTAGAAACCAAAATTTCAACAATGGGATCACGGGCATGGTTTGCTAATTTTTTTTACATTCATTTGAACTGACCAATAGTGATTTCTCCAAATTAAGTGGAAACTATTGGTGAGAATCTAAGCATGTGGACTAGACCACAGGGGCATGTTACATAATAAATTATACAAATTTTTGCAGCTTTGTCTATGAATCAGCAGGCAAGATGTATGCTTGAGACATACTAGGAAGCCCTCTTTGCCCACCCCACCATCATAAAAGACATATCTGCAGTTAAAAGGATAACCCTTAATAATTAGCAAGTTCTTAATTTAATAATATAAATATGTTATCTAGGTGACATTTTTTTTTAATATCTTAGGAATAAAATTTCGATACATTCTTGCTAAAAGAAGTCATTAGAATAGGTTTATATGAAGTAGAAGGTTCGTAAATTCTTTTTGAAGAACTGGAATTTGTTAAATGAATTATAATTTTAAAGAACGGAAATTTAAAATAAATAGATTGTAGAGTTTGAAATTTCAAAAGGATTTAGAACCTAAATTAATCACAATCGATTAAAAGAAATTGAATTCGATTATAATACATTTCCATATACTATATTTAGGGGCTGTTTGTTTCAGTTTAATAGGGTTGAATGAGGCTGTTGCTGAATCGATAAGACATCTGGGGTGTTTGGTTTGACGGAGCTTCTGAATCGGCCAGACAATTACGTCTGTTTTGGCGATGACTGAAAAAGCCAGCTTTGGAGAGCTTTCCGATCCAGACGACGAGCGGCTGCAGGCTGAAGGGGGAGTCAGAGCGGGCAAGGCTGAACGGAAGGATCTGGGGCTGAGACGAGAAAAACGAAGCCGAATACCAAAAACCAAACCTGTGCTCGACCCCAGTTTTCGGAGGGAAGACAATTTTACCAAATTTGCACCACCCCTGCGCGCGGGTAGATAACGGAGTAAAACACAACATAAGAACTTAACATGTCATGTAGGTTTTCATATATAAGCTAACCATGATTTTGTTCCCACATCAATGTGGGACAAACTAAATGAAAGAAAAAAATAGAGTTTTTATTCCCACACCAATATGGGACAAGGTAATGAAGAAAAATTTTGGTGTTTTGTTCACACAACAATACGGGACAAGCTAAACGAAAGAAAAAAATAGTTTTTGTTTTGTTTGATTATACAGTCATTCAGATGTCCAAACAAACAGCACATTATGATTCAGCACATTATTAATTCAACACTACCATACAGACAACTTATTCATTTAGC
The DNA here is from genome assembly GCA_039602395.1 of Deinandra increscens subsp. villosa. Lineage (NCBI taxonomy): Eukaryota > Viridiplantae > Streptophyta > Magnoliopsida > Asterales > Asteraceae > Deinandra > Deinandra increscens. Next base: position 2,378,500 of record JBCNJP010000020.1, on the reverse strand, counting down.
ACCAAATGAAACAAACGAACCAAAAAGCCCCTTAGCATCGTATGTGGGTTCAACCTCCCAATTCCTAAACTTAGAGGTGCACAAATAGGTTAACCGGTTATTGACTTAACCGGTTCCCCATATTCCTTTTCTTCGTCGGAAACTGGTTGTGAACCGTTTTTATGACATTTGGCCTCGTGTATAACATCCACAACTTCGAGTTTACCCTCGAGGTTGCTCGTGTCTTCATTCTTTCCATTGTGTCTAAATGTCCTTCAAGCAGATGCACCTCTCCAATGACGCTTCGGTGAGCCCCGTCATTCAAATCGATAAAACTCTACCACTAAGAGAAAAAGTGGACTCCGAAGCTATCGTAGAAGCTTGGACACTTAGTAAATCAGGGGTCATGGCGGCTAGAATGGAAATGAGATTCTCTTTCTTTCCACCAAGCTAAGACATCAAAACTATCTCACTCCGATGGTGGGATACAAAAATCGGTGCCCATATAGCGCCCGAGTTCACTATTTAAGGTATTACCTCGACCCCGTTTACTATTTTCACTGTTAATAGTGTGGTAAAAAGCTATACATGGGCTCGAGGCACTCCTTTATGATTTGGTCATTGCTTGGTTTACAAATGTTGTTGAACCATACGTTTGTAAATATATATATGTCAAACATATTTGAGAAATACATGTTAAAATTACTTTTTAAAGTTGAAGCTATATTTCAATTTTCATAATCTAATGACAACACACCAACTATCAAATAAAGTGTTGTCTCAACTCCGACAACATTGAAAAAAGGGTTTACTGTTGTGACACAAGTAAAAAAGGTTGACATTTCTTCAAAATATATTTTAAGTTTCATTTTCATCGGATTCAACATTTTTGTAGTAATATTGCTCTTCGATTCATATGAGTTTATTTTTTCACACTTAATATCCAATTGGTGAAGCACCAAGTTCCGATTCATATGAGTTTATCTTTTAATACTTAATATCCCATTGGTGAAGCACCAAGTTACATGTGGGATAATAAACCCCGGACAAAATAGTAGTTACGTCTTTAAAATTTTCAAGCAAATTGGTCCAAGCGTTTACAAACGCCCAAATATTTGGGATTAAACGCTCATCGAAAAACACTGTTACAAATCGGATCATATTTAACTTTTAATCTTTGAATCGCACTTGTATTATTAGATGCGTTATCAAAGGATATTGAAAAAATCTTGTTTTATAATTTATATGTTTAAATAACAATATCTTAGATTGAAACAAAATTTCATCAGTGTGGGGACAGTTGAAATTTTCGAAAGCAAGGATGTGTTTGGATCAATCCAATGTTCGGTAAAGCAAGGATATAAGTCGGTAAGCCGTGGGCTGCTGACCAAACGTAGCTTGTTAAACTAACACCGGGATTTAAATTTTCAAAACCCCAAATTAATTCTTCTTTTTTTTTTTTTTGCTTCTTCCTGTTTTTTCATACAATCAGGCTTGATAGTAGAACGAGTTACCTGGTGATAGCGAGGTTGGAGTGATTGTTGAATCATCCTCGTCAAGTGTGGGTTATCGAAATGATTAAACGGCAAAGCTTTTTAATTAATCAAATTACCCATCATCTCACGAACCATGTCGGGATTGTAATTCCAGACACCGCATTCGCTTGTCATTGTTGATTGACCTTGAGTCGGGTTAGTTTTAATCGCCTTGCAATGCTTTAACACGTGACTTCTCAAAGTAGAGTTCGACTCGGCCTTGAGAAGGGAACTGGAACTCTTGAATCGAGCATTTTCGAGACCGTACATCATCACACAAAGATCGAATTTCGACAATCACGGGGTTCCTCGTTGTTGTCTTGATAACAACCACTTGTAGCTTGCTTGTGGAAGCCCCAACACCAACCGAAGCTTGAGAAGAATAAGCCATGGAATATTTTGAACACGAGAGTGTTTTTATAGTGTTTTTGAAGCATTATAGAGCAAGAGAAGTTGTGTGTTTGATACTCTACAACCAATTATCTATTTATATGGTAAAAGTGGGAAGAAAATGGCCAAAAAATAGTAACAAACATTCATATAGCTGTTGGAAACGGCTATATAAACGGCCAAATTTTTTTCTAACGACAATAATCAGTTATTAATGGTCTAAAAAACCCGGTTTAAAACCGGACATTATCAACCCCCCTCTCCCCCCCCCCCCCCCCCTCTAAAACCGATTTTTGAAATACCAGTTAAAAAGCAATTCGGGTCGGTTAACCTGTTTATTCAGGCTAAGCTTAATGAAATTGAAAAAAATAATTTAACTTCTTCAGTTAAAAACAAGGTTGTTTTCTAGTTAAATCTTCTCTTTAAATTTTTCCGGACCTTGTTTCGATCCCTTGCCCTCTTCCCATTTTTTATTTTCTTTTCTACTTTTATTTCTATAGCCCTTTTTTGCTCTTGCTTTTCCCTCCGCTCCATATTCCATATTGTTTGTTTTCATTTTAAATTTATTCTTTCACTAATTGTATTTTGTTGTATTTTTATCTTATACTAATTGTTTGGTTTGAGTGTATTTTAGTTCTTAGTTATAAGTTCTAAAATAAAATAATTTAATCTTTATAGGACATCATTGTGAAGGATTTTATTTTACGAGTCCATGTAAACTTTAGTCAAAATCAAGAATGTTCGAAAACTACAGTTCATACAACACTACAACGACTACCACTCCCATGTAAAATATTAAAGCGTATCCCTTCATAAAATATATCAGGGGATGAGAAAGTAAAAACAAAAAAGTCAAATATATATACCCAAGACACTACACAACATTTGCTATGCTATAACACTTACGTTAGGCTATGAAAACTTGTATCTATGCTATTAACGGTATGGTTAATTATATAGATATATATATATAGGGTTAGGTTCAAATGAGAACTTTTTCTTTTGAGAACTTTTAAGAACCATTCTGAGCCACTAATTTTCAGGGGGGAAACATTCAAATTCATGGGAGGAATTTCCATATATATAAACTAGTGGCTTAGAATGGTTCTCAAAAGTTCTCAAACCAAATTGGTTCTCAAATGATCCTCTCCCTATATATATATATACTTATGTCAAATTTTTGTAGGTCCTCTACCTATGATACGAGGGGTGGTGGGCCTGGTGGCAGTTGGATGGTACTAGGTAGAGGTGCAAATTTCGGTTATGGTCAAAACCAGAACTGGGTGCAAACCAGTTTTTGGGGTCCACTGGGTACACTTGAACCGGTTCGGCTAAGGAATCAGAACCGGTTTAGAACCAAGTTAGAGGTTTGAAATGTGAAACTTGTAAGAACCGGTTGGGGTCTCAAGGAATCGGTTCGGTTCTAATAACCGATTCAATACATATATATATTTTTTTATCTTTTTCTAAGATTTATAATAATAAATAACATAAAATGCGCGTTTTATTATACATTTGTTAATAATTACAAATTAGTTGTCGATTAAAAGCTCTCAAATTGCTAACTTACTATATGACCTTTCATAAACTCGTTCATATTCGACAACAGATTCTAAAACAACATCCTCACTGTTAGGATCTTCCAAAGTGCCCATTCGTCTTGTGTAGATTATGTAAACCTTATGAGAACCGGTTGTAATCTCATCCAACGTATGTTAAGTTGCAAAGTCATCGTCAAATATTTCATTTATGCGATTCCAATAATCATCACCATCAGCGTCAATGACGCTCATCCCCTCCTTAACTTGTAACAAACAATTGGCTAAGCCATCCTCCTACTCTTAGGTCCACCAGAGTGACATCCTCTCCTGAACAACATTAAAACCGTCTCATTGGCTCATTGCCATGGGAAACGGTTCTACATGCACTCTAGTATGACGATGCAAAGTGGTCATGATATTGGGTTTGAATAAAACACCACACTGTTTACATCTTGCTCTTTCGATACCATCTGACATCTCACACAAATCGTGTTTCATCCTTCTGAGTATGACCCACATGACCCGCGGTGGTTGGTTCACCACCATGTTGTTTTCGTCGGCCATCGTAATCATTTTTTGACGTTTTTGAAGTGCAAGTGTTTAAAGATGATAGAGAAGTAGCCTTCACCCTTTATTTATACTTGGTAAAAATGGGGAAAATGGCTATAATACCGTTCACCAACGGCTATAAACCATTTTTTGAAGTGCACCGGCTATAACCGGTTAGGAACAGGTTCCGAGTAGGAACTGCTTATCAAACCGTTTTATGGAAAATGGTGGAACCAGATATGGAACCAGTGATTTGTGGCGGGTAAGATTCAGTTCATCGGATAGTCAGGTAGGAACTGATTCAAGTTTTCACCTCTATTACTAGTTGTGTTTCCCACACCCACACACTAGGAAAGAGAAGATACAAAATTTACTTATATTTTTTATATACATGTAGCTAGGAATCCATTAGTAAAGATAAGTTAATTCAGGTTTTCTCAATTACATAATTTTCTCACAAAAACAAAAACAAGAGAAATATGTATATGACTTGTTCATGTCTTCAAGAAAGGTATCTGTTAACTTCTCTTACTATACAAGCAAACCCAATTTACTACCCTTAAATTTACTGCAACCTAATCCTTACCCACAGCAGTTATTTCAGTCCAGCGGATTTCATTCATCGTCCTCTAGCTCTACAATCTGCGCCCGTCTTTCAGCAGCCTTTTTCCTGACAAAAAACCCCCATCTCATTGCCGCCTTTATCTTCAGCCAACCAACTACCGCCTTCCCTGAGCGGCTGCGGTCCTCATCAAAGTCGAAATTTGGAGCCGGTGATGGCATAAATGGCGGAAAAGAAAACCCATCTTCCGCCACATGACCACCATCATGACCACCACCCATGCTGAAGAGTCGAAGAAGATGTTGCATATCTTCATTCTCAAGCATCTCATGACTTCTCATTCGGATATCCTCCTCTGACATGAAGTCGCCGATCCCTTTCTCCCGGTTGTTCTGGGACCAGTCATCAAACATGTTTGTATTCTGCTGCTGCTGAACCGATGCATTCACAGAATGGAATGATGATGATGATGACGATTGTGAAGGACCGAGGCCTAGCTCAGAACTATCGGCATACCCGTTGTTTTCTATCTGCTGAGAATTAGCAACATGGCGAACATTCGAAGCAAAACTAACGTCATACTGACCTTGACCATGTGGATTGGTGGTCACAAGTTGTGGCCCGGTTTGGTACGCATTATCCAGGCTGTGATTATAACCTGAACCCAAAGGATGGAAAGGGATTGTCAACATTCCAATTGCACACAACTTAGTGTGGGCATGATAAAGATAAAACAAGTGTAAAAAGAAGGTAGGTTTTACCTCCTAATAGAAGGCTTGAATCCACACAGAGAGGCTCGGAAGGACCCACAACAGGATGATGAGGCAGCCTCAGCTGATTATTTGAAGATATGGGATACTCTATCGACCCCATTGAATAACCATTCCGAGATAGACTTGAGCTTTTTGATTGCTTGAAGCTCACAAGTGACTTGCCATCATACTCTACAACTTGGCTCCAGTTATCATATGCTTTCTTAACCAATGTATCCACATATACCTGTTTGAAGGAAAAAAAATCAAGGATGAACATCATCCTTATATATACACACACACAGATACACAGAGATATGTGTGTAAGTATTATATATGTATGTATGTACATACATATAATGTGATACAGTGCAAGTAACAACAACCTTTTGGGCATCCGAAAGAGAGTCAGCTGGTTGATATTGTTCACCCGCAATAAGACCGCTTAGCTCATAAATATTGTTGAAAATAACACCAACATTTTTGTTATCCTCTGGATAATATGCATAAAACTTCTCACTTAACACACATGTTTTTGCATGCTCTATCAGAGCCTCCCACATCTTATTTGACATGCCACTTCCAAGAATCTAAGATAAAGTTAAAAATGAGAATCGTTTACACATTTAAAGGAACATATGACACAATGAAAAATTATATTACATTCTTACATTACGAAGCTTTTTGGAATCCCTGACAACAAGACGAAGGAAATCTTTAACTTTACAAATCCCTTCTTTATTAAGCCTCTTGTGGAAAGATCCATCCTTGCCGATTTTCTCTAATCTCCACACCTCGTCATTTAAAGTAGGTGGATAATGTTTCTTGTACACTGTCGATGAGAAGAAAATTAATAATTTAAAAAATCAAAAATATGTTTTTGTAAATGATTAAAAACAAACTAACATACATTCTCCTCTATGATCTTTAACAGTGAAAGCTTCAGTCTTTGCTTCACGAACACGAACCCCTTCATAGAATCCTGAAGTTACCTTCAAACCGAGCCTAAATTTCCTGCTCCTAATCCAACTTGAATTGTCTGTAAAGGTCAACTCCCCTAATGTCCCAACACCTTCCTTTAGTGTGACCTGCAATTCTCCGGTCAACAATGGTCTCTTTCCTTCACGTTCTTTAACAACATGGCTTTCAAATTCTTCTTGTGACCAGCCTTCATCATCTTCATTGTTGAAATCACCTTCGAGGACAACAACGTCTAGTTTTATTGATGATTCGGGTCCTGATGTAAGAACATGGCCAGTGTTAGCATCAACTAAGACAATATGAATAGCAGCGCCATGTTCGCCTTCAATTTTTCCTCCAGTGTAGAGGGGTAAAGACATCCTGGATTTGAAGTGAAGCTGCAGATTTCTCCCATCTGGTCCTTCAATGCGCTTAGGTGAAGACCTGAAACTTACCCCACCAGGTACTTTGAGATAAAAAGTTTGTTTAATTTTATTCATTTATTTTTTTTAACAGAGGAATAAAAGTTTGTTATTATCGATATTTTACAGGATAGATTCTCAAAGGCAGAATACATGAAATTCAACTGTTTCATACATGACAAACATTAAAAGATTTTCCAAAGAAAACAAGATACATTATCATATAATGGAAGAATATTTGGAATTCCAGTTAAAAGAGTAAGATAACTTATTATCTCAGTTTATAATGGAGGGAGACTTGAAGCAATCAAATTGTACATACACCGTAGTAAAAAAATATCTTCAAAGCAGACATAACTTATCTGGTATTTGATTAAACATCATTAAACTATAAACCAGTTACTACTTCAAAATTGGTAAGATATGCTCATCGTTCATGAACTATTTATTATCCTAATTTGAGTAATTTGAGTGTTCCTAATACATGGTGCATTGAGATCAACCTTATAGGCTTATATCCCACAGATATCTATGATATTTTAATCATTCAATAGAACATATTCAGATGTATAGAAAGAGAATAACACTACATGACTACATTACAAAGAGATCGCTTTGACTATGGATTCCTTACGAATTCATTGCGTACATTAAAAAATTATAACACACCTTTCACTAGTTAACTGAGCAGGGCCTAGCTTTGCTAAAGCTCGCTCCACTTCCTCACTAACCTGTTCACAGGAAGGAAACGACTAGTAAGCTCGTGTAAAGATAAACATAAAACCAGCAGAATTTCCATGTGCCTTCCAAACGCCAACTTTTTAAATGTTAGAGAGTAGAGACAACACAAAACCAAAAGATAATGGCTTCATAAAGGACAAATCTGAGACATGTAAATGCTACTGCTCACTTAAATCGACATTAAAATTATTTGAACTTGGTTGACCTGTAACAAGGGTCTTCCTAACTAAGATTAGATCGTACTAAAAGTCTAAAAGAATCGATCAGAAAAGCAAACCAGTAGTCTGAATTATTTAAAAACATGAAGTGTAAAAGGCATCTTACAACTCTTCGAAGAATAGGTTCCAAGGATGAGCAAAGCTTTTGGAGGCTATCCACCTTCAAAGCTTCTACAATTACACTGCATAAATATTATATGTATCAAAAGCAGAATTTCTATAATTCTCCACAATAAGCCCATGCAAACACTTGAGAGTGAATTGATCATCATTTATCAGGTAATTTAAACATAACTGACCTACAAATGATCAAAACTAACATCAAGGGTATTGGTGCACTTTGGAAAGCATTAAAAATCATCTTGTCTACCTTTTCATAAACAAAAAACCAAACTGAACCCAAAAGACAACTTCCAAGCCTACTTACCTTGCAAAGCCCTGCTAATAAACCTTCTTTTTTAAGTAGCATGAGGATAGCAACAATCAAGTTTATCTCCATTTTATATTAAAGATAAAAAAGACATACCATTCCCAACATCTCAAATTCATCCAGCACACCAGTTCTCTGATGTGCAAGCCCCATAGAAATCATACTAACAGGTATACTATTTAAAATTTGTAAAGTAATTTCTGAACAATAGTAAGGGGAAAAGTATAAAATAAAAATTTAAGCCAGAAAGACTGACAAAAACAGTTGGTAGTCTCTCAAACTCCACTGGTTGGTCTCAGTTCAAGAACTTCCAAAATACAAGGATTTGGGCTGAGGCAATACCTCTCTTACACAAACAATGTATACCAGTGATGTTACTGAAACATTCACGATTTTCGGTGTTTGCATCTCATAATATTGGAAATGTAGTAATCAAAAGCACCCAAGGTGCATGCCTAGGCGCTTAGGCAAGGCGAAGAACTTCCAAAAGCACAATCAAGGCGAATGCTTTTGGCCAAGCAAAGGCAAAGCAAGATCCGATTGCTTTTAGGTTTTCACCATTTGGTTGGTGATGATGAACAATGAAACTTTCTTACTTTTTGTGAATTGTTATTATCTTTGAACATTTGGTATTAATTCGATAATTTTAATTACTATTTCTATTAGGTTTTTATTATATTTTTTAACAGTCTTATTTTTCAAAATTTTCTATGCCTTTTATATGTCTATTTTATTTTACTACTATTGTGCTTATTCTTTCAACATTCTCGTTTTCTGCACCTTGTGTCTAGGAACTAGCGAGCCCTTGGCGCCTTGCGTCTTTGACTACTACGACTGGAAATACTGGAAATCAAACCTATACTGTGTAGAGATAATGTATACACGGGCCACCTAACTAGGGGTGTTTAGTTTTCGTATCCAATTCGAACAATTCGTAATTCGATTCGGTTCGGTTCGAAATGAGCAGTTCGAAATTCGATTTGAAGTTTCAAATTCGAATTCGATTCGATTCGACGTCTAATATCGAATTTCGAATTGAATTCAAGTTTGAGATTTTCAATTAGATTAGATTCGATCGAATTAGAAATGTTTATATATTTATATATATATATATATATATATACATTTATTTTATTATTTTATTCGTTTATTCTATATATATAAACAAATATAATATTCATGAAATTGTAAATCTTGTGTTTTTCAAGGATGCTTAAGTTGAGTTTTTTTAATGATAAGTTGGTTGCTAAGATAATTGCTAAACGAAGTTGTGGAACAAAGTTGCTATTTTGAATGTAAGGTTAAACATTGTCTAATTTGGATATTACTATTTTGAATGTTAAATTATGATTTTGATCATTTCTCTTTTGAATATTTTATTAGTTTTATACTTTTATATATTTATGTTCTTTTCTACTAAAATAATTTAAGTTTTTAGTATTCTTGAGAACAAAATTAAAATAGTTTTTTTTTCCAATTCGAATTCAAAAAATTCGATGTGATTTCTATTTCGAATTCGAATTGATTTGTTCGAATGTATTTCGAATCGAATTCGGATTCAGGTTTTAAAATTTGAAATTCGAATAATACGATTCGATTAATTCGAGCATTCGAAATTTGATTTGTTGAACACCCCTACACCTAACTACGGAACTACTACCTAAGGCCACCCAAATTTTAAAACAGGACCGAGTATTAATTTGGTTTCATTCACTCCAATTCTGGTAAAAACAAGTCCATACCTTTCTAACCGTTGATTTAATGTCAAAAAGGGAGTGCCTTCACAAATATTTTTTCATCCTACTGATTTCTACAATACACACATCAAAACTGATTCCTAACTGTGATATCTTTACTTTGAAGGTTGATTTCTTTACAATGCTCTGACAATTTTGGCCAGAATTGGCAAAAATGAAACCAGATGAACACATGGCCGGCCTTAGTGTCACCTTTTGAATACTTTGGTGGTGCCCATGAGAACATTATCCTTACTTTGTAATGAGAAACCACTTATGTTCAGTAATCACATTTAACAAATACCTCCCACTAAACATAAACTACATGTAGTAAATAATGTTTTAACCCCTGTTTGGTAATCAGAGCTTATCAACTAATCAATGATAGAAGCAATAACAACCTAATATTTCATTTTCCTTGTACCCATTATTCTTCACATGATTTCATCAAAGCTACAAGAGAGAAACTATACTTTGAACCAAATGCAAAAACAAAACGAAATTTGACAAACAAAAATTGCACATAAATAATGATAGCATTGCATCAACTCTTTAGCCCCAAAATCCTCTAAGCACATAATTAAACAATTAGAAATTTTAGAAATTTTACACAACAACTAGCAATTTAGCAGTCAAAAAGCCCTAATTGCAAATTAGAAACTAACAATTTAGCAGTCAAATGTTACCTAGCTAAAGCCGGCCGCTTCCGCTCCGGCTGCTGCTCTTCATCTTCACCCTGCAAGCCACGCTTCCCCCTCTCTCTAATCGAATTATTCCTACTCTGCATCTCCACCCGGTGTTTCGAACCAAAACACAATCTACAAAGCTGGAATCATTAACATCAGGAAACGGAACCCTAAAAGGTGTTTTTCCGGTCAAAAATCCACTCTATGGTTGAATCGAAACCCTAAATTGAAGATAAACAAATTCCACGTGAATTATGTACAGTATGCAAAAGCGACTACCTGTGAGATTTCCAATTTCCAAAGCTACGTATACTTTCGTTCCCCAAAAGGTGAAACAGACACAATGACTACGGGTCTATATGAAGTCTTCGCTGAAGACCAGCGAGTGTCGGAAGGATGGAAGCCGTAGATCTTTTTGGGTTAGGGATTGTGTGCCGTTGGATCTGCGATCGGAGCCGTACATTCTACTTTAGACAGTCAACTTTTGTTATTAAGGGGTGACCAATATCCGGTCCAACCCGAATCGACCCGTGAAATCAATTATCCGGTTTGTTTGTTAGAGGAATAATGTCACATTTTAAAAGAAAAACTACATCAATCTTTTCAATTAACATGGCTAAAGTTTCCTCTATTCTTAATCCAAAATAAAACGATTATCAGATATTCTCAAACACCTCATCCGCATTTGATCTCCTACTCTTAAAGGTTTTTAGTTGTTTCTAACCTTTCAAATACATCATAGGGTAGAGATAAAAATCTCATGCATGACTTAATCTCATTCATGACTTTTTAGTAACACTTTGATTCTTTGAAGTATGCCACTCGTCATGCGTGAAGATGACATCTTTGAATGTGAGCATAAGAGTGGCTAATGATCTACACCACCCCAAAATGATGTCCAATATTTGACCAGCCCAACGAGAGAACAAGGAGAAGATCGGATGATTCTTCAAACATATTACATCCAGAGCAAACGATGTCAACGACTCAATGGTGACACCCCTCCAAACTAACGTCTCTTTGGAAGGAATTCTATTCATACTGGCTCGCCACGCAAACGCATTCACTTTCAGCAGCCATCTCATCCATAGGATCTTCAAGAAAAAAAGTTAAGAGCGTAATTCTGGATCCTCCTTTTCATCACCTTTACTTCAAAAATATCGGTCACCTCTGTAACATCCCAAAAATTTCTATGATTTAAACTGCCCGTCAACGTCAAGTTGAATATACTTGACGTAGCTAAAGTCTACCCTTTAAGTTGGTAGAATATATTTTTATGTAAACTTTGGGGTTTAATTGGGTAAATATATATTTAGTTACAATTTAAAATAAGAATGAAACTCTAGGGGCCAGAATGGTAAACATTGAAAAACAATTGAACAAAACAAGAGGAGGAGGAGGGGGAGATCGCAGATCACGGTCTGCATCTCGACCCCAGCCCCTCTCCTCACCTCAAAACTCAAATTCTTCTAATTAAAGGCTCCTAGTTGCGATTTCAAGCCCGTAATCTTGTACTTGAAGTGTTCTAACACCAACAACCAACATTTGGGTGTCAAGTAAGTAATCTCCATGAACCTTGCATGTCTAGAGTTCAAAAATTGGTGCTTAGAATCTGAAATTTGTTGATGATTAGAGGATATTATGATGATAGGAGCATCATGTGTTGCTTAGATTTCCAATTTGATTAGTAATTTGTAAGGTAATCACCAAATCTTCTTACTTGAACCCCCATGTAAGATGACTACACTAGAAGGTAGTGAAATTGGTTGCTTTAGTGTGATTCTTGCATGAATGTGCTAGTAAATGATGAATTAAAGATAGGTTGGAGGTGACTTCACCTAAACATTGATAATTGGGCAATTAAGAGGTTCAAAGGGGTTGGGTTATATGTGTGCATAAATGTATGCACACAAGGTGTTTGATAAAATGCCTAAAAGAATCAAATTATGGTAAATGCCACAAATTGCTTGTATTGATGTTGGATGACCATAGGGAGCTATAAGCTCGCAAAATTGAACCAACTTGGTGAAATCATGTGCATTAGCTAGTATGGTTAATGTATGCCTTAGTTGTCATGTTAATGTTAATGATTCATGTAGCTGGATGTAAACTTGATGAACATTGCCATCCTTATGAATTAGTAATATGTATGTGTAGCATAGAAGTCATGTTATTGAAATGTGATAAGAGTGTTACTATGATTAAGGTCCTAACATTGTTAGTGACCCATTAGGCAATCAAGGTGATCAAGGGAATAACTTCGGAATTGGTGGAAGCGGTGGATCAAGCTCTAAAGGTAACATTATTTATGTTACATGAAGTAGTTAAGTAAACGTGTATTTACAATTTAATAGAGTAACTATGAATTTGTATAAATGGGTGACGAATGGTTCTAGGAACCGTGAAGCCCAAAGCTAAGAGGTTCTCTAATGATAAACTTGACCATAGAAAAGATTAGGATGAATCAAATAACGAATGAAAGTTACAATGGCGGAAATGGGCTTATAGAGTCTATGCCAAGTAACAGGAGAAAAGGAATCATAAATGGTTATAGAACCATATATTCCAAGGCTTATATGTGGTCAAGTTAGGCATTGGGGTAAACCAAGGGTAAGGACCCGTCTTAACGGGTCAAATAATGGTACAAGGATCATTTGGATATTGACTAAAATGATTAAGTGAACCAGAGTGACAAGTAGATGAAGTTGTATAAATTATGTCAAATACTTAGTGTGACGGTAATGCGTAAAGCTAGGCTCGTAACGGATGTATAGAACTAATTGTTAGTTACACACCAATATTACGTGGCCATATTGCTTGCATTATGTTAATAGCCGTCAATTACATGTGTTGGGCAAATTCTGGATGACAACCATTTATGGTTATCACAAGAGGTCCCTTAGTGGGTCAAATGGGTCGGATGAATCTTGTTAATGTAAATTGGGTTAGCAATCGACCGAGGTATGTTACATGACTAAAACTTATATTTAGAAGCAAATTATAAGTGTTGAAACACTTAAAAGATGGTGGGAAACCAGCTGGGTGAGTTCTGTTGCAAACAGGGTAAGGTTACTGAAATTTTGACTAAGTATAGAATTGGCCGGAAATTGGCTAAATCCTTGGAAATGTAGTTCCAGGCGTATCGCCTGGAACATCCAAGGTAGCAGGCGATACGCCTACACTTCCTAGCGTATCGCCTGAAAATTTATAAGTTCTAGGCGATACGCCTAGAACCTGTTACCTGATGTTGTTTATGATTTCCTTTGTGATCACTGTTTTATGCATGTTTAAGCATTGGAAACTCACTTTTGGAAGTGAGTGAATTACAGGAAAGGCGAAAGCTTGACGGATGTGCATCAATGCTAAGAAGGACCAATCATGTGAAGGCAAAAGACCCATTCCGTACTTTTTGTTTATAAAACATGTAAATGTTATTTAACAACTTATGAATGTCAATTACTACCCAAGGGTATATTTTGTAAAAATGTAAGCCCAAGTGTTGGGCTGTAGGTTTGTTAACTATGTAACTCAAACAAATTTTTTCTGGGACCAACTTGAATATTAATAATTATTGTGTTTTGGCATCAAATTGAACATGAGTGTTACAACCTCATACCCCATCCCCACTTATCATCCACATCTGATAATCTAACTTCCTTAATCAAAGTTGCTAAATTCACAAGGTCAACTATTTAAAAATCAACGCATGACTCGTTATCCAACAACCTTTAAAAACGAAATCATCCCCTTTCATAAACACCATGTCGGCCATCGTGCTATCCTTCTCCTTTTCAACGTTATGGAGGCCTTTGAAGACATCCTTTACTACGCCTGTTGTCCACCCAAAATTATGACAACCTGTATGTTTCCAGATCAACATCTGAACTTTGATTGTCCATTTTAACTGATTATCTGTGTATTAGACCTAGTTTTTATTTAAGGTAATATTTCATGATAGTATTGGTAATCAATTCGTTATTACCAATGAAATTCTATGTTTTATAAGTGGAATTTTAATAATGAAAAATATAAATGAATTTTTATATTTTCCCTTCACTTTTGTAGTATTTTAACTAATATATACATCCCGTTCACTCTTCTAGACATTATTACATTTATCAACCTTCGTGATTTAAATATTTTGTTTAATGTCTAGTATTAAAACCCATTTTCATTAAAGTAATTATTTAACGTATACCCTTAGTGTTTTAATAAAACCCGTCAAACGTTTTAATCATTTTAATCATATTCAAGACATAATCACCTCGCGCTCGTATTTAACCCGACCTTGCACCCGCTCTGACCCGATACCTTGAACCGCTGCCACCTTTGCATGGCTCACTATGGACCAAACCACCCACCTTTGTTGGTTTCTTCTTGATCCTTGACTAGTTCCTAACTAAACTTATCCATTCACTCCATCTAAGTACAAGCATGCTCATTGATCCGTCATTAATCCAATAACCTTGTCCCCATAGCCTCCAAACCTTTTACCCAATGTGTAATGTGTCTCCTAATCGGATTTGCTTTTTATCAGACTAAAATCGGATTTTATGGATCTTCCGATGTGCTTTTACATAGAAGTGGTACAATCACTGCTGCAAACTTGCACATATATATATGTAATATGTCCCATGAATATAACTTGGTTTTTGAAGAACATGTTTTAGTATGCAATTCGGTGCGAAACAAACAAATAAAGTCTAGTTTATAGTAAGAATGTTATGAACAGCTCAATGTCGCCATGAGCCTAAATAGTCTAACCAACTTAAGGCTTAGAAATACCAACTTTTTGGTTAAAAAGGAAAAAAATATAAAATAAATAAATAAAAATTTGTTAACCGCGTCTTCTTCTCCCATCCCCATAGGCGAAGCTTTGAAGAGACCGGAGGGGGCGATCGTCCCGGCGATTTTTTCGGCTGGAAGCACTAATATTCACGATTTTATGTAAAAAAATTATATGTATTGAGTATCGCCCCCTCAAATGTATTGAGTATCCCCCCTCGATACAAATTTTGATCCCCACCCCCTCGGAGTTTTCTTTCAAACTTCGCCACTGTTGATCGAATCCTGAAATCGTTAATCATAAACAGATAACAATATGTAAAGATTACCTGTGGTGAACTGATTGAGATCAGCAGCAGTCAGGTTGTCCATCCTGTTAATAGCCTTGGTTCCCTTTTAGGATGTATAGTTTATGATGGGATGAAGAAACCGTAGGGTATACGGTTTAGAGAGAGAGAGCCGAGAGAGAAGAGAGAGAGGTCGAATTTAGGTGGTGGTGATTAACCTTTTAATCTCTCCCAAAGGGCTCTATTTATACACCTAAGGGGAAACCCTAGTCTATCTAGAAAGGGTAATTACGTCCATCAAGTAATACCAGATAGGGTCAAATACGTAATTGATTATTTAAGATAAATGATAAAGGACATAAATAAGATTTATATATACAGGGTAGAGTTATAATACAAAGTACTTTTTGCGTGAGAAGTGTGAGAAGTGGATGATGTGTTAGATTTTAATGCATTGTGTTATCTTTTAGTTATGTTTTTGGTAAATATATAACACTATACATTGTTTTTTCCATATTAAAATGTCATATGTTTATCAAAATTAGAGTTAAAGGATAACACAATGTAAACACAGTATAATAATATCCTAACACAGTGCCCTTTTAATAATTCTTAATAAATGGTGTTTGGTAGTGTTTGGAATTCAGTGGATGGTGTATTTATTTTAGGATTGTCATATATTTACCTAAAATATAATAAAAAGACAATATCATGTGTTAAAAATTAACATATCAACCACTTCTCACACTTCTCACGTAAAAAGTACTTTGTATTATAACCCAACTCTATATATATATATTTAGATATATATAAATTATGTCTAACATTCTCCCACTTGGCCGAATGATCATTTATATGAGGTATTAGATAAGCCTGATCAGAATTTAATACTCATTTCAATTTTAAACCAAAATTGCAGCAGAAAAATACAGTCATAGAGTTGATTATCCAACTCAAGACCCCCATTAATCATACTACAATCCCAAATTTAAAATTCAACATAAATTTAGAATCAATTACCAAAGTAAGCCCTTTCCGTTGATTTATAATAAAATTGTCTATATGTCAAAAAGGCATGCATAACATATTAAGAGACAAAATCAAACGTAAAAGGAAATTTTATTAATAAGAAGTACAATATGCTAGTTAAGGTCTTTAGTAAAGCCCATTCTCGAAATAAGATCTTTGAACACTTTAATTGGGAGACCTTTAGTCATCGGATCCGCAAGCATATCCTTAGTACTTATATACTCAATACAAAGAACATTTTCCTCAACTCGTTCACGAACGAACAAATACTTTGTATCGAGATACAGTCCAGCGCCAGTCGAACTGTTACTGTTCGAGAAAGTAACGGCAGCTGAGTTATCACAATAAAGCTTCAATGGTCTAGAAATGGAATTAACGATTTTGAGTCCAGCTATCAGATTTCTAAGCAACATTCCATGACAGGTTGCGTTGTAAACAACAATGTACTCTGCCATCATAGTGGATGTTGTAGTTAGCTGTTGTTTATGACTCTTCCACGAAACGGGCCCGCCTGCTAACATAAAGATGTATCCAGAAGTGGATTTCTTATCATCTTTACATTTGGCAAAATCAGAATCAGAGTATCCGACTAACTCCAAATTATCGCTTCTTCTGTAAGTCAGTTTGTAGTCTCTCGTCCCATTCAGATATCTAAGTACTTTCTTAGCTGCTGTCCAGTGATCATGGCCAGGATTAGTCTGATAACGGCCTAACATACCAGCAACGTAAGCAATATCTGGACGAGTACAGACTTGAGCATACATAATACTACCGACTACAGACGCATAATGTATCATTCTCATTTGCTCCTTTTCTTCATCTGTTTTCGGACATTGAAACGAGCCGAAAACGTCTCCTTTAACTACAGGAGCTTTTGAGGGGTTACTATGTTGCATTTTATATCGAGCAAGGACGCGCTCAATGTAAGTCTTTTGGGACAAGCCTAAGATCCCTTTGGCTCTATCTCGGTGAATTTCAATGCCTATAACGTAAGAGGCTTCTCCGAGATCTTTCATGTCAAAGTTAAGCGAAAGTAACCGCTTTGACTTATGCAACATGTCAAGACTATTACTTGCCAATAGAATGTTATCTACGTAAAGGACAAGTATAGTAAAGTTGCTCCCACTCATCTTAAGAAAGGTGCACTGGTCCACTTGATTCTTCGGGAAACCTTGTTTCTTCATGACTTCATCAAACTTTAAGTACCACTGACGCGATGCTTGTTTTAGCCCGTATATCGATTTCTTTAGCTTGCAGACTAAATGTTCTTGACCTTCTGGTTTAAACCCATCAGGCTGCGTCATGAACACTTCCTCATACAAGTCACCGTTCAGGAAAGCAGTTTTGACGTCCATTTGATGTAGCTCTAAATCAAAATGAGCTACTAGGGCCGCCACGATCCTTAAGGAATCTTTTCGAGAGACAGGAGAAAAGGTCCCTTGATAGTCAATTCCCTCCTTTTGAGCGTAGCCTTTTGCAACCAATTGTGCTTTGTAGTGCTCAACGTTTCCTTGAGGATCCAGTTCAGTTTTAAAGACCCATTTACATCCTACCGGTTTTACACCGTCGAGTAATTCAACTAAATCCCAAACGTCATTTTTCTTCATGGATTCAAGCTCGTCAAGCATAGCTTTATTCCATTCAGAAGACTGATCACTGTTCATGGCTTCTTTATAAGAGGTTGGATCGATGAACTTTCCACCATCTGTTTCAAGCTCAGCCAGGTAAGTAACATAGTCGTCAAAGTTATTAGGCTTTCTAACTCTAGTTGACTTCCTGGTTGGAACGACTGGTTCAGCGGGTTCAGCATTATTTTGTGGTTGTTCGTTTGGATTGTCGTCATGTACTGGTGATGGAGGTTGAATGGGTGCAGTGTCAGCAACGGAGGCGTGTACAAGAGGAGTAATCGGAGTGATGGTAAGCGACGAAGAGTCCCTCCCCCCCCCCCCCCCCCCGCGTCTTGTACTTCAGGCAGATCATCGAGGAAGTTTTCACTGCTCCCACTGATGTTATGATCTTCAAGGAACACGACATTTCTGGTTTCTACGATACGAGTAACATGGGAAGGACAATAAAATCGATGACCTTTGGAATGTTCGGGATAACCGATGAAGTTACAGGTTACGGTTTTCATATCAAGCTTCTTTAAGAAGGGATTATAGAGTTTAGCCTCAGCAAGACAGCCCCATACTTTCATATGTCTTAGACTCGGTTTCCGTCCTGTCCAGAGTTCATAAGGAGTTTTAGGGACAGATTTGGACGGAACTCTGTTGAGTATATAAACGGCTGCTTTTAAGGCTTCGATCCAGAGAAATAAGGGTAAGCCCGAGTTGGCTAACATACTTCGTACCATGTTCATAAGGGTTCGGTTTCTCCTTTCAGCAACACCATTCTGTTGAGGAGTACCTGGCATGGTGTATTGGTTCACGATCCCCTGGCTTTTGCAAAACTCATAAAATGGGCCAGGGGCCTGACCTAAGTCCGTATGTCTACCATAATACTCACCTCCTATGTTCGATCTAACAACTTTTATTGGAAGACCGCATTGTTTTTCAACTTCAGTTTTATAGTCTTTAAAAGTTGTTAGTGATTCATATTTTTCTTTAATGAGATACAAGTACATATAACGAGAATAATCATCTATGAAAGTGATAAAAGAGTTATGTCCAGTAATTCCAACAGTAGAGTAGGGGCCACTAATATCAGTGTGAATAATTTCTAATAATTTAGAACTTCTAGTGGCACCTTTCTTATTAGTGGATGTCATTTTGCCTTTGATGCATTCGACACATGTTCCAAAATCGGTGAAGTCAAGAGATGGTAAAATTTCATCCTTCACGAGTTTCGCTAAGCGATCCCGCGAAATATGGCCTAGACGTTTATGCCATAACATAGATGAAGTTTCTAAGTCTCTTTTAGGTTTTCTCTTTGTTGTTGGTTGATTAATATTATAAGACAACAAAGAATTAGAGAAAACATCATCCAGTTCTAATCGATAAAGTCCACCATCCAGATAACCAGAACCAAATACTTGAGAATTAAAATAGATAGTAATTTGCCATGACCATGAGAAACATCAAAACCGTCCATGTCTAACTTTGGTCCTGATACAAGATTCCGAGTAATCTCAGGAATATATAAGGTATTATAAAGTTTAATACATAAACCAGTTTTCATAATAAGATGTAAAGTTCCCACGGCTTTAACGGCTAAATCTTTTCCATCCCCAAGCTTAAGCGTTCTTTGGTTTCTTTCCAGCATCTGGATCGTATGAAAGCCCTGAGTAGAGTTAGTTACGTGGACCATAGAACCGGAATCAAACCACCATGAATTAGTTGGAACATTTATATTAAAGGACTCAGTTATCATATTAAGATGATTACCTTTCTTAGCCAGCCAATCCTTGAAACGATTGCAGTCCTTCTGTTTATGTCCAAGCTTGCGACAGAACTTGCAGTAAGGTTTGCTAGAATTGCTAGGGCCGGAAGATGTTGTAGCTTGCTCCTTCTTCTGAACCTTAGGATGCTCCCTTTGAATAGCCTTGCCCTTCCTCTTGTTGTTGGAGTTGGCAGTCACGAGGTAAGCAACTTCTGGTTTGTCAAGCTTCTGACGCTCTTCCTCTTGCACGCACATTTCAATCAGCTCGCTCATCTTCCATTTATCATTCTGAGCGTTGTAGTTGACCTTAAAAGTTTCGAAAGACGCAGGAAGAGAAGTCATAATGAAGTGAACCAGGAACGTCTCGCCGATCGGCATGTCTAAGGCCTTAAGTTTGTTGGCGACATCATTCATAATCATTAGGTGCTTACGGATGCTGCCCTTTCCATCGTATTTAGTAGTCAGCAACTTGAGAATAAGGTTGCCAGCATGCACCTTAGATGTTCCCTTGTAGTACTCCTCCACGGACGCCAGGTAGGTCTTGGCATTGTCAGAATCTGGTATGGCCCCCCGGATGACAATGTCAATGGACTTCTTCGTGATCAAAAGGCACATCTTGTTGCACTTGACCCATTTTTCATGAGCAGTCTTCTCATCAGCAGTGCTAGAAGCAGTGAGAGCGGCAGGAGCATCGTTAAGGAGTGCATGATCGAAGCCCAAAATGCCGAGAACCAGACTCAGAGAATCCTTCCAAGCAGCGTAGTTTGTTCCAGTCAGGGTTTCTATTCCGAAAGCCGAGGCTTAGAGTGGACAAGAGAGAGAGAATAATAAGATACTAAGCGAAGAGAGGTATAGGGATTAATCGGATAATTATAATAGTATAATAATTATAAGCATATAACATTAGTAATTATTATAATAATAAGCAGACATAAGTAAGGACCATAGAAATGAAGCAAGTAAGTTGTGATAAGGTCTATAATAATCACCAAAATTAATAGACAGAATAAAAGGTTCTACTAAGATGAATCAGCTTTCGCGTTGGTTACTTGCCTATCATCTAAGCATTATGAACTAAATAAGTGTATGTGCATAAAGTGATGCATCACATCAGCGTTGGCCAGAAATGATACACCATAAGCTTTATGTACAAATTAGTTTCGCTGAATACATGTGCAACTCATCAGCGTTGGCCAGAAGAGAAACACTTGTATACGTAAGGCGAATGCTTAATTCTAAGTCGATAAACATTACAAAAACAACGAATCAGCGTTGGCCAGAATCGAGGTTTTAAAGATGTTATCAATTTAAGCAAATAGATTAGTTTTAAAGTAAATTGTCTGGTATTAGAAAGAATTAGTGACATTAATTAAGGTAGCAAAACAGCGTTGGCCTGAGTTACTACTTGTCATTTAACTAATACGAGGTAAGAAACTAATCTAAAATTTATTAGGTTTTGTAAAACATAAAATTTTAAGGTTTTAAACAAAACAAAATTTTTAATGTGAAGCCCCAATTTTAGCAGAAACTCCCCTGTCGAAAAGTATGATTTTCGATCGAAAAGGGGTATCCGATCGAAAAAGGGGTGTCCGGTCGAAAAGTTATACCCGATCGAAAAGTATGATTTTCGATCGAAAAAGGGTATCTGATCGAGCTTTTCGATCGAAAAGTAGACTTTTCGATCGGATCGAAAAGTCGGTCGAAAAACCATATGGCCTGATCGAAAAGCCGATCGAAAAGCCGTATGGTCCGATCGAAAAGTCGATCGAAAAGTCGATCGAAAAGGGCCACATGGTCCGATCGAAAAGCAGGGAACCAAGCCACATCTTTCGATCGGAAAGTAAGTCGAAAAGCCATATGGCCTGATCGAAAAGTCGATCGAAAAGGGCCATATGGTCCGATCGAAAAGTAGGGAACCAAGCCACATATTTCGATCGGAAAGTAAATTGTCTGCTCGAAAAGTAAGCTTTTCGATCAAGAATTGGTATCTTGATCGAAAAGACAGTAATCCCACGAAATCAGTTAGGGTTTTTAACATGGTTTTCCAAAACGAAATCTGATTAGAGTTTTGGGTTTGTTTTAAAACCGATTTTCATTATGTGCTTAAAAAGACATATTAGGGTTTCACGATTTTTTAGACAGAATCGAAAAGCCCATTATCTGATTTCGAAAAATAGGGTTTATAACGAATTCAGAAACATGATTCGATTGAGCAACATATGCTCTGATACCACATGTTGATCGAATCTTGAAATCGTTAATCATAAACAGATAACAATATGTAAAGATTACCTGTGGTGAACTGATTGGGATCAGCAGCAGTCAGGTTGTCCATCCTGTTAATAGCCTTGGTTCCCCTTAAGGATGTATAGTTTATGATGGGATGAAGAAACCGTAGGGTATACGGTTTAGAGAGAGAGAGCCGAGAGAGAAGAGAGAGAGGTCGAATTTAGGTGGTGGTGATTAACCTTTTAATCTCTCCCAAAGGGCTCTATTTATACACCCAAGGGGAAACCCTAGTCTATCTAGAAAGGGTAATTACGTCCATCAAGTAATACCAGATAGGGTCAAATACGTAATTGATTATTTAGATATATATAAATTATGTCTAACAGACACTGCCCATCCTCATCGTCTATACTCTATAACAACCTTGATTTCCTTTCCCCTTCTAATTGTTGCTATTTGCCATGTAACCGGTTAGTATTTCAATATTAAATCTTGTGGAATTCTTCTAATGGAAATTTGATTTCTAGTATGTCAAAAACGGTTTCCAACAAAGAAACCGGCCAACTACTGATTTTAAATATAATAAAACCTGGTCCTTACTAAGTAATAGAATAATAGAATACTAACACATTAAGTTATATACAAAGTATAAATTATATAAAGTGTTGTAAATGTAGTAAAGTGCAAGGTATAATCTTTTGTTGATTGATTGTGATCGGGTAAATCTTCTCCATCTAGAAAACTACATCATATTTACACCGATGCCACTTCTTTGAAATTGTGGGTGTGGGCATTCTAGGTTAATAAGTTATTCGTGTTAATGCCTATTTTTATTATTAAAAACAAACTCTCTTTTTATAATAAGCTTTCAACTTCGTTAATTTTAGTTTCTAAGTAAGAATTTGTAGGTAAATTTCGTAGAGATCGTTTATAGTTAGCGGTGTTAGCATGTTACTATCGGTCAAAATCAAAAAATTCTAATCGGTTATTCATAATGAATTATTCAAAATGTTAAGAACTTAATCTAATGGTTCTAACCCCAACGTTATGTCCGTGAGAATGTTTTTGGCTTATGTGACACTAGGGTTGTTTAAAAAACTCACGGCTCGTGTCTCGTTCGGAAAAAAACTCGAAATTAGCTCGCTCGAAATCGGCTCGATTATAAACGAGCCGAGCCGGCTCGGCTCGGTTTCCTAACGAGCCGAGCCCGAGCCAATGTTAGCTCATGTTATTATCGGCCAATATAGGATAACTGGGATTAATAGAAGCCAATTTTCCTTTATAATATACATTTTTTGTTAAATACTAAATTTTTTAAAAATCTATATTAAAATATAAGATATAAAACTGATATGATACTTTCATGAAAAATATATTTTCATTGAAAAATAAATAAAGAAATATTGAATTTAAAAATTTTCATTACAAGAATGTTAAAATATCACGTTTTTCTCATGTTATATATTAGTATGTGTAAATAATATAAATTTTAAAAAATAAACTAGTTGGCTCGACGAGTCGGCTCGACTCGGCTCGATTTTTAACGAGCCGAACCCGAACTTAATATTTTAGCTTGTTAAAATAAACGAGCTAGCTCGGCTCGGTTTCTAAACGAGCCGAACCCGAGCTCACCTTGACTCGACTCGACTCTAATCGTTTACAGCCTTACGTGGCACCACACTTCAGCTTTGCATTCCGCATTTGAGATGGTGTTCCTATGGATGTGCGGAAATTCTTTCATTTTTATTTTTAATTTTTATGTGATACATAATTAAATTGTAGTGTACCCATAGAAATTATGTTAACGTTGGTCTTATCTATGTGATTAAATAAATATATGTCACTCAAAATAGTTTCCATAAGCACTGTATCGGTTTAATTTTGTTGGTATGAGTCGATTCCCACAAGTGTGGAAAATTAGAAATTGTTAAATAGACTTCATCTTTTGTAGAAATTTAAGAATTGTTAAGAGACTTGATATTTGCATAAAATAAAATATACAAACATGTCACATTATGCTGGCAAATCGAGTTTACTAGGGAAATTAGTTTTATACATTTAAAAATTATGAAACTTTTATCCTTCAAACCGAATGTTTTACCAAGTGGCTACTTTTACCCGAAACGATGACAATAAAATTTCAAAACACTCTAAATAAAACTTAAAATTGCCGTGTTTTCAGCCAACCTCAAATCTAATGTGTCAACTTCTAACATGCCGTTTGTTTTCATCTAGATAGATATACTCTTCAAATAAGTTTAATTATTTTCTAACAGGATTATCATTTCTATGACATATATCACCATTATTTTGATAATTTGCTAATTGCTAATGTATATCCATTATCATGCACTGAAATGTTGAAAAACGTTCTACCTATTGGAACCGTTTAACTTTATACGCTGTTTTTTAAACCATCCATCGCCAACAAACTGTAAAATTTTTTTAAAAAAAGGACAAGTTGAAGGTGCAATTAACAAACTGTCAAACTGAAATTAGCAAACAAGACGTAGATCTAGATGATCTTTGATTCGGATACGAGTCATAAACCTAAAACATACTGATTACCAACAGAAACCCTAAAATCAACCACAAACTTCCAAACAAACATTACCTGACCTCCCAGTTACCATCCTGCAACTAGTAATAACCACCATAACCCCTCCCACCGCGGCCATTATCATAGATGATGTAGTCCTTGCCGCTGCCGCCGCCGGTGGTGCCCTTGCTGCCGCTGCTGGTGGTGCTCCTGTCATAGCTCACATTACGGACCCTCTGCTCGCTGTAAACCTCAGTGTAGCCAGTTTTGTCACCAACTCGGAGAGTAGCAGTCTCCTTGTACTCGCTCCTAGTTCCAGTAGTTCCGTTCTTCCAGTGAAAGTCTCCGGCCGACGCCATCTCCGTCGCCGTGGCTCTTCCGTAGCAACCGCTCTGCTTGTCGACGTAACTCTCTGTGGATTTAGTCTGGTAACTTCCTTTTCCGCCGCCGCTCACGGTTGTTTTCACCGTTGCAGGTATGACCTCGGCGTAGCCACAATACGCAGCAGGTAGGGAATCGGACTGGCCGGAATTTTGAGATCCTTTCGTCATTTTCGGAGATCTGTAAGAAAAAGCAACAGATCACAAACAATTAACAAAATATAGCAAAAAACCACATATAAATTGGATGAATCTCCTCATACAACACATTCAGAGAGAATAATGTAGAAAACCAAAACAATCACGATTTCATAAACGAAATAGAGAAAATGCAGAGTTCTTAGGGTTTATGAAACAGATTTACAGAAATCGAACATAAATCATGGAACGATGAATCGTTTAAATGCGTTGAGAGTTTTGATTAATCATGCAGAATCAAGTATGAAGACCGAAATCAGTGTAACCGAACAATCAGGATTTCATAGATGAAATAGAGGAAATGGAAATAGAGGTTAATATCATAGGGTTTATCAAACAGATTTAGAGAAATCGAACATAAATCACGAAACGATGAATCGTTTAAATGCGTTGGAGATTATGCAGAATCAAGCATGGAGACATGTATAAGATCGATGACGGTGGAACAATGAAAAGTAGTACGAAATGGTGAAGGAGATGAAATGAAAAAGAACCTTTGAATGCTGAAATGAGAAATGGAGAATGAATTAGGGTGAAGCCGTGAAGGGTTATTTATAGCGGAAATGCTTGCAGGGGAAGAAGAAGAGGGGACGGTTTCCGTTACCGTGATAACGACGGTAAATAAATGTAACCGCCACTCACGTTTACACCCCCACTAAGCCCGTACACATACAGCCTTATTTCGTGTATATCTTTATCCATAGAAATTTTATTTTATTTTCATTTGAAGTTTGAATTATATTATGTTAAGTTGATAACGTAATTGATGTGTAAATTTGAATTTCTATTATATCGAATTTATAGGTGATTATTAATCTGTATTCGGGCTTAAGATAATAATCTATAATAATTACAAATATTACATAGAGAAAATAACAAGTTAATGTAATTTTCTTTAAAAATATGATTTGCGATGTTTTCCGTCTCAAATGCCTCACAAACGAACAATTTTTCTGCTATTTTAATATTTACAAAATTACAAAAAATAAATAAATAATTTGATGCAGTTTGGAAGCGATCAAATGACTCAAGAACGATGATTATTCAAAGTCTCAAATCGAACTAAAAGTTCATGAACAAATGTCCAATATTCAATAAAAATCAACTCCCATCCAATTGATCAAAATCCCCTATTTATAAGTTTTAGAGATAAATCAAGAAACTACTAACACTAAAAATCCTCAAAAATTAGGAAACCAAATAAATTTAAAAGTAATTAAAGATCTAAATTAAATAAACCAATAAACCCCAAAAATATAAGATATCTTCAAACTGACGTGGGTCGGGTTTGGTTTAGAATGCTCCTGCATCAAATTTCAGTACAATGTAGAGCTTAAAGTATAAAAAAGACATATATAATCAAAAATTGACACATTATCTTTTTGGTATTTTTGGTGCCAGGATAATAGTTAAAGCTTGGTGATCTTGAGGTCTTAACTTCAAACATGATTAAAGAGGTTTTTTTTTTCTTCTAAATAATGAGTTTACTTCTTAAAAAAAAAAACTTGTGGTTGTTTATTAATCGTCATTGTCATTTTATGAAGCTTAGTAATGATTAACGATGAAAAGGCGGATAAATCTTTAATTGAAATGTAGCACATTGAAGATGATAAAGCACCACCACTCTTATCCAATATGAAAAAAAAGGTGTGTTTTGAAAAAATTTAATTAGATCATATGATGTGGACGTAATTTGGGCAACATAGCCCCTTATCGGGTCTCCAATGCCATCCTCAGGGTACTATGAGTCTAAAAGAGACCGATGGCGTGACAAATATAATGCCTTCTCCCCTCCTTTTGATTGGCTATTTTTTTTCTTTATTTTGTGATTATGTAGAATATGTTAAATGATTTTTTATAATATGATTGTGTAATAATTAATTGACATTATAAGACTTTATGACTATATCACTTGTTAACTTAGACAACACATGTCCAAAAATACCAAAGCTAGAAGTTATGACTACCATAGCCTTATAACATACATGTTAATCTACCAAATTTATATACAATATAAGTTTGTAGTTTCTTTCTATAAGTGGGTTAATGTGTGTGATAATTTTCCCTTTTATTTATTTATTTTTTTTCGTTTTGTTATTTTTATTTTTAGACATTGAACCCATCGCTCCGTCAAATGCTGAGTGGTGTCATTCCCTACCTAATATCTAATACATAGTTTCGTGAAGCATACCATTTGTTTTTATAGCACTAGTCTTTTTTGTTCAGCGTTAGTGGCCCTCTAGTGTCATCGGTCGTTTTGAACACCGATCAATCATACCACTAGTTGTTGGAACACTAAGACTATTCGTAGTGGATGATTATATGAGGATTATAGCGTCCCAAACACCATTACATGGTGATACTATATGTGAAAAATTGGTTATAGCTGTTTGTACATACCCCCAATTTATACTACCTATTAGTCTCTATTACTTTATGCCCTAATACCACCGACTATTTTTAGAAACTTAAATGTGTTGAAATCAATGTTTTAAAAAACGGATTGTACCGGCCGGTTCAACCGGTTGAACCGGTAACCTGTGGGTGCACCGGTTCGATTGAGGCGGGTTTTAATAGTTCCGGACAAAAAAATGAACCTGCGGGTTTTCCGGTTGAACCACCGGGTTTTACGAAAAACCCGCCGGATCCACCCCTATACTAATAATTCTATTATAATGTTCAACAGGTCCGATTAGACGCTAAGACGTTTGTACGAGTGCTCCACTCACTCAAGTTATGGCTAACTGCTTGAAATAGGATCACCATCAAGCTTTTCAACATTAATTTTGACTTTTTTCAAAGCTTTTCATCATTAATTTAGACTTTTTCAACCTTCTCATGATGCATTATCAACAAACAAAAAGATCCACATCAATACATCATCTTCGATTCCAAAAGAGTCAAACAACCTAACCACATAAAACTAATCACATACTTGATTACCCACAGCATCCCTAAAATCAAACAAGAACTTCAAACCAAACTTAACCACCCACCCAATTACCATTCTCCAACTAGTCAGAATCATAACCGTATCCACCATACGAACCACCGTCTTCATTATTGTAGGTTATGTAGTTCTTGCTGCTATTGCTCTTGTTGTAACTCACATTCCTGACCCTCTGCTCGCTATAAACCTCCGTGTAACCACTTTTATCACCGACTCGAATAGTAGAGCTCTGCTTGTATTCGCTCTTCGTACCAGAAGTTCCATTTTTCCACTGAAACTTTCCGGCCGACGCCTTCTCCGTCGCCGTCGCTCTTCCGTAGCTACCACTCTGCTTGTCGCCGTAACTGATTCGTGATTTCGTCTGGTAGCTTCCTTCACCTTTCGCTCCTTTGAAACTCACGGTTGTTTTCACCGGTACGCATGAGATGTAACCGATCGTTGCAACCGTTTTTGAAGCGGACTTGCCGGAGCCTTTAGATCCTTTCGTCATCGCCGGTAATCTGCAGAAAACAATAGCAGATCACAAACATTAAAATCGAATCGCAAACACATTTACGATTTTGAATATCTCTATAGACAAAATACAGATTTCTTAGTGTTTATTCTGCACAATTACGGATGAGATCAGCAACAGATTGTTTGAAATTGTGACTAATCATGAAGAATCTAAGTATGAACGAACAGGTTAATAAGAGATCAAATGCGAGTAAACAATACAAAAGAAGATAATCGGAACGGAGAAGAAGATGAAATGAAGAACCTCGAATAGTTGAGTGTTTATGGGTGTGAAATGAAGAGGAGAATTAGGGTGGTGGTTATTTTATACGAGGGGAAAGCTTGCAGGGGAAGGAGAAGGGGAAAATTGGAGGGTACGCTTCCGTTACAACAGGGGTGACGGTAATTAAATGTAACCGCTCACTAACGTTACCGCTTACACTTTCCGTTACTTGGATAACGACGGGTAAACACCCGCTTCACTCCAACTGAAAAGAGTCTAATATGACGTTTTTTTTGTGATTAAATTTTTTTTTTTTACAATGACCTTTGGTGCTAGGGATGTTGTTTTCACGAGGCTTAGTTTTGCTATCCAGAAAGGATTGGCGGCGCAGCTTGTTGCCCGCCTCCCTTGCCCGTCAGGTTGATTGTCCGCTTGTTTTTGTATCCCCTTTCGATTTATGTAGTATAATAGTGGATTTTAAATTGTTATTCAAATAAGAATGATAAACTTTAAGGGAGGTGTTTTTTAACCTAATTTGTGGCGATTAAATGATTGATTAAACTAACATATGTTACTTAAATGTTGGACTATAATCGTTACTGTTTGACCAAGATATAATTAACATGAATAGATACGTAGGTCTACATAAACAAACTGAT
>JBCNJP010000020.1:2325106-2348347 GCA_039602395.1 Deinandra increscens subsp. villosa | reverse complement strand
ACAATGATAAACTTTGAAGAGGTGTTTTTTAACCTATTTTGTGGAGATTAAATGATTGATTAAACTAACATATGTTACTTAAATGTTGGACTATAATCGTTACTGTTTAACCAAGATATAATTAACACGAATAGATACGTAGGTCTATATAAACAAACTGATAAACAATAAACACGCTCACATTAAACATATAATAGAAGGTCTTGTAAAATAAAAGCTATTATAATTTTATGCTATAAATAATCTTTTCTAGATGTTATTCATTAAGATGGTTAATGATGACGAGGAGTTAAAAGAAAGAGAAATCACTAATCTCAAGAGGAATCACAAGATATGTTCATAGGATGATCGTATGTGAGAACTGAAAAGTATAACGTTTAAGTATGTTGGAATTTTAGGAGAAAAACTAGTGGAAATGAGTTTTTCACTAAGTGTAAAAATGAGTTTTTCATCAACTTTAGACTAAAATAAAATACAGATAACATAGGTTGTTGTCTCTGTATTTCATGGGTTTGTGTAGTACGTTGTGAGGGCTTTCCAAAGCATCAAACCACGTCCAAATCCGAGCTCGTATGAATGAGATATCGAAGCTCAAAGTTGAGGTCTCGCAACATGTGAAGCTGCGAAAATTAGAGAGAAAAATGTTAGGTATAGCATGTTAACTCATCCCACATTTGTTGGGGAATGAAACCAAAAGTGGTTTATAAGGTGGGAACCTTACCAACTATTGTTTCCTTTGCGTTAATTAGAAATCAATTTGCATAAAAGACGTTTAATGCGAAGTTTGACAACGAATTAACTTTTGAGTGCTCAACAGGAATTCCCATCACTATATATACAGCCTCATTAGTTGAGACTAAACACACCGAATTCACACAAGAATTCTTTCTCTCTTCTCTCCATCTTCATATACAGACTCGAAGGTATTTTCAAGTTTAGAGTTATCCCGGCCGTACAATACGGTTTAGGCGATTGTCCCATGGGAAACAAAACGGATCTTCGGTAGACCCGGAATTTGTTTTAAGGGACCCGGGTTTTGACCCGAAGCCTTCGCCAAGGTTCCTTGGAACCTTTCTCGTTTTCTTTTATAATATCAAAAGATTTTATTCAAATCATTTTCTTTAAATTAGTATTCAAAATCTTTTATTAAATTCTCTGTCTTTAATTTTCTTTCATTTAAATTAACATCATTTCATTTTGTTTGTATTGAGATTTCATTTCATTGTAATCATCATTTATTTTTTCTTTGTATTGTAATCTTCATTTCCGTGTAATCTTATTTATTTTTTCTGTAATTGTAGTAGGAGTAAAATTTCATTTCAGTGTATTGTAATAGATTAGACTTATTCTCTTTTGTTGTAATTGTAATTAAATAAAATATTTATTTTATTTTAAATTTACGAACGGTTCTCCTACAAAGTATTAATAAGATTATTAGAAAGAGGAGTTAGAGAAAGAGGTATCACTAGAACCCGAGAGGAATCATAAGAGGATGTGAGAACTGAGAAGTGTAATATTTAAGTAATTCACAAGATTACTTGATATTTAAATCGTCGGTTATACTCGTCTTTCATCTTTTACCGTATTATCACAAATCATCAATTTTCATCCTCAATTTTTATCATACGTTATACTTGTCTTTTATTATCTTTCACATTTTAACTGTTTTTTATTTATTATTAGTTTATTACAAATATTTGTTTTTTTTTATTTTGAGTGTTATACTGTAGATTCAGAATTTGAAGCTGCAGCTTTGTAATTAAGGAGTTCTTTCTGGTCAACTATTATTAGGATAACATCATGGACTGTAATGTATCTATTGGGTTCATGACGATCTTAGTACTTCTACGGACGCTTTCTGAAATAACTAAAACTAAAAATAAATACATAACTTAGGAAAATACAATAAAATAAAAAGTTCATAAAATCTAGTCTTGTACGTATTCAATGAAAAAATAAGAATAATAAAAATAGATGATAATAATAAAAATAATGTGATGGAGTCATTTGATTGGTACACATTTCTCAAGTCTTCACAAATTCAATTCTTAACCCCTTGTTTGACCAAATATCCTGCAAACAAATATATAACCAGAAACTGTGTATCAACATTTTTCCTCCTCATCTACCACAACTATTACCACATGGGAAAGAATAACCTTGGAAACCCACCTTTGACCCATTGGCTGATTTTATCTATCCATCCATTCTAACATTCTAAATTTACAATTTTATACCGGGTATAATGGGTACGTAAAAGCATGTAACATAACTTTTAGCACATAAGTTTGTTGTGTAACGGGTAAAAGCGTGTAATATAACTTTGAGTTCATAGGCTCCACACTTTGAACGTTTGGTATTCAATTTTAACGTTTTAACGTAGTCTTTTTTTATTTGCGATTGAATCGTTTGAGCTTTGCAAAGGAGTTGGTGTTTTTTGGTCGTGTAATATCTACACATAAATTTTCCTAGATACAGTAGTGTAACATAGTTTTTGGTTTGAAGAGTTTTGGTCATTATATGTTTTTTTATTTCTGTTTTCTTTACGTACCGTTATATACGACAGTTTTGTGTGCCAACGTTATCCCCGCAACAACGCACGCGTGGAAACCTAATTATATTGTGACTTGGGATCAAGCACAAAACCCAATCCTTCATTGCCCACCGATATCTAATAAAGTGGTTTGAATAGGACTAGAACCTGGATATCTTCAACCACAAGATAGGAGCTTAACCACCTTAAACTTTATTAAAGTTCTCAATTAAGTACCATTTTTTATTGCTCCATTCTAAGCTTAGACTTTGGGGTATTTAGAAGTTGTATAATTTATGGTAAATATTATAGAAATATGTTTCAAGTGGGTTAGAAATGGCTTACCTATTGTACATTGAATCCATAAAAAACTTCATTTAGATGAATGAAGTGGGTATGATTTCGAGTTTTGAGTAATCTAATGGGTTTATCTATAAGCTAATTTTAATTTAATAAATGAACTTTGGTATGTTTTGATTAAAAACATCTGATGGTGATTATGAAGTAGTTAAGGATGTTTATGTTCAAGAAATCAAAATCATGAATTTTTTACTAGGTATGTGCTGACTGCTGAGGGTAATTAACCTGGTGAAATTTTGGGGGTTTTGGTAAAAGATTTTTTTGATGAATCAAAATAGGGAGAAATAGTAAAAACATCTTTACGGAAAAAGAAAATCAAATTTGGTAATTTAAGAATGTGAATGGTCAATTGTGGGGATTTTTCCTTAAAAGTTCACCTAATTGACTTAAAGTTGACCATGAAAAATGAACTATGAACAAAATGTAAGAATGTGTTTGATAATAACTGATCATGAATATTGGCGAATGATATGACTTAAGATGATGTTGACATAGAGAACTTGAAATGTAAAATATTAATTTGATTATTTTGTTAATTTGGTCATGATCTAGAATTCAAATGTGCATATTTAAGTTGAACATATATAATGGACAAGTGGTGTAATGGTATGGTTAGAGAACGTATGAATTTATAAAGACTTGAACAACTATATGATCATAATATTGATCTGAGTTAAATGTGAGTGAAATTTTAAGCTCTATAAATTGAAGGATGCATGCATCAAATCAGAGATCAAAATCACGAGACTATTCTCTTTTCTAAACCTGATGTAAAAGGAGAGCTAAATCAAACTTCATTTATGCCTTTTATATAAATTGAAGTCCTAATTCCTAATTACCATTACTATTCTCTCTTTAATGAAAGTCAAGTACTAAAATGGAACAAATTCTTTTTTTGATATTTTTAATAGAACTCTCTAAGATTTTTTAAGACTTTACTTTACCGAGTTTAAATTTAAATCTATACAATTTAAATCTTTCGATCCAAGAACACACCATTTAAATTATTTGACAATCTTTGACAATCGATGCCACCAAGATGGTTGCTAGGTCATAAAAGAAACAAACAAGCATAAATATTGTTGAAAAGCACTCATCACTTACTAGTTACACCACCACCGATAGCACCCGAAGCTACCATGTGCCACCACACCCGGGTTTCGATGAATGATTATAATTAGAGGTGCACAAACCGGTTTTTTTTTCTAACCGGTTACGGACTTACGGTTAGAAACCAGTTTCGGTTAGAACCGTTGACTAGTCAAACCGGTTATGCTAGAAACCGGTTAGGTTAGGAACCGGTTTTTCAGAAAATATGTGTAATTGGTTTGTAACTGGTTTTTCATCGGTTTTTACCGGATTTTTTCATAATCGGTTAGAGAATAACCGGTTTTGTAACCGGTTCATGAGCAAGGAGGTGGAACCGGATTGTAACCACCGGACCGGGTTCTAACCTAACCGGTTTCATTTGTAACCGTTTTTTTTCTAACCGGGTTCGGTTTTTTTTTCCGTAACCGGTCGTGTAACCGGTTGAGATGTTCACCTATTTATAATTCCAAAAATTACAACTCACTCTTAATAAGTAACAATCGACTAGTATTCTCATGAACAAGCATAATTCTGGAATTTAAACGGTAAATGATATATTTCCACACTAAATTCAAGTGACCAAACAAAACGCAAAACGACAAAAAGGATATCCAGGTGCCAAAAACAAAGAAGATACGCATCATCTTTATTTCATTCCCATAGCAGTCATAAACCTAACCATACCTGCACAAACCCTAAACCAAACGCAAACATAGCACCTAGTAGTCCGAATCATACCCATAGCCACCATCCGAACCATAGTCGTCATTATAACCGTAGTCCGAGCCACCATAACTCCCATCGTCCTCATTGTTGAAGCCAGATCCACCATACGCACCACCATCATCATCATCACTATCCTGATTTCCGTAGCCCCCGCCACCATACGCACCACCGTCATCCTTCTCGTAGGTTACGTAGCTCTTGCTGCTGCAACCGCTCTTATCGTAAACCACATTACGGACCCTCTGCTCGTTATGAACCTCCGTGTAGCCGGATTTGTCACCGAATCGAACCGTCGAGCTGTGCGTGTACTCGCTCTTAGTTCCGGTGGTTCCGTTTTTCCACTGAAACTCTCCGGCCGACGCCTTCTCCGTCGCCGTTGCTCGTCCGTAGCTACCGGTCTGCTTGTCGCCGTAACTGAATCGATATGTGTTCTGGTAACTTCCTTCCTCTGCACCGCTTCCTTTGAAACTTACGGTTGATTTCACCGGTACGGAAGAGGCGTAACCGGTTGTTGCAACCGTTTTTGAAGCGGAGCGATCGTAACTTCCGGATCCTTTCGTCATGTTTACAGATCTGTAATAAACAGTAACAGATCACAAACATTAGCAACAAATCGCAGATTAACGACAGAAAACTTGATCAATCTCTTGAAATTACGCTATATAATGATGTAAACAACTGGAAGAAGTGAAGAAACTAATCTAACCTAACAATTACGATCTCAAAAACGAAGTATAAAACGCAGATTTCCTAGGGTTTTTGCAATACAACTATGGATATCGGAGAGAATCGAATATAGAACATGAAATGCGAGATCAAATCGGAAACAAATCGTTTAAACTGTGAATTATCATGCAG
This sequence comes from Deinandra increscens subsp. villosa, assembly GCA_039602395.1. Lineage (NCBI taxonomy): Eukaryota > Viridiplantae > Streptophyta > Magnoliopsida > Asterales > Asteraceae > Deinandra > Deinandra increscens. Next base: position 2,342,781 of record JBCNJP010000020.1, on the reverse strand, counting down.
AATCAAGTATGAGGAAACTTATAATTGAGAGCGAAGAGGATGAAACGTCACCTTGACTGTTGAAGAGTGTAAGTTGAAGAAGAGAATTAGGGTGAAGATTATTTATAGGGGAAATGCTTGCAGGGGAAGAATGGGAGAGGGGATAACGACGGTAGTTAAATGTAACCACCCACTAACGTTTACTGTTTACGCCCACTAAACCCGTACAGTACACCATCACGTCAAAATTATTAACACCCCGCGCACTTAAATAAAGTGGAGACTGAAGAAACGACAGAGGATTATTTAATAGAATTTTATTACATTTAGAGTTAACTGTATTTTATTATTCGTGTTGCTCACAATAAAATATCTCAGGTATTCAAAACAATGGTATTGTTGAAATGTGGTATTAAAACAAAAATATAAAAATATGACGTAACGATGTTAGAATGAAACGTTTTAAGAAAATGATTAGAAATTATTTAAAATAGATACAAAAAACAAACTAGAAAAGATTAAGCACTCACTAGTACAAAACTAACCAAAAGCTGCGCTTCAAATAAACCAAATGCTGCGGTTCTCATATAAACCGCAGCTTTTGCTAGGTTTTTTGAAGATTTTCAAAAAAATCTTGAATCTTGCGCAGAAAAAGGGTGAGGACCGCAGCTATTGCTATAATTATGTTTTTACTTGATTTAAATTTTTTTTATTACATTTGAGAACCACAGCTTAGGGTAATTGTAATGGTGTGGGAGAGGGGCCTCATCCCGAGCTCGGGATCGTGGGAGGCTCGGGAACACCAGAAAAATCGCCTCGGGCTCGGGACTCGGGATCATCCCACGGGAGTGGGTTACCGAGCTTCAAAAGCTTGGGAAAGGAAATTTTGCAAATATATTCGTGTTTTGTATCAAGAAAAGTATATGCGTCGACCAACGTGGGGTGATGTTATGCACCTCTACGATTTTCATGAACAAAAACATGGTTTTCCCGGCATGCTCGGTAGTATTGATTGCATGCATTGGGAGTGGTCGGCTTGTCCTAACGCATGGCGCGACCAATTCCACCGTGGTGATCATGCACGACCAACCATAATGCTAGAGGCGGTTGCATCACAAGACTTGTGGTTTTGGCATGCATATTTTGGAGTCGCTGGTTCAAACAACGATTTAAATGTACTTCAACAGTCAAACTTGTTGAATAATCTGATTAGTGGTAAGGCACCCGAGTCATCGTTTGAAGTAAATGGCACCCATTATGAACATGGATATTATCTTGCCGATGGCATATATCCAGAATATTCAGTGTTTGCAAAGACTCTAACGGCTCCAACAACTGAAAAAAGAAAAAGGTACGCTAACGCACAAGAAGCGGCGAGGAAAGATGTTGAACGGGCGTTCGCATGTTTGAAGAAGAAATGGAAGATCATCGAAAACCCGGCGAGGGGAAGACGCATCGAAAGAATTACAAACATCATATATGCTTGCATGATTTTGCATAATATGATTAGGGAGGATGAGGGGTTTGCAATCTGCCCATACGAACCCGATGAAGTTCAACAAACGAACGAGGAACCATCGCAAAATATTATCGATGAAAATGTTCAGAAAATTTGTAATCAAGATACACATCAGAGTCTACGATCCGATTTGATCGAGCACATCGATCGTGTTTGGGAAGTCATACCGCCCCACCCCGAGGAGGATTCCGATGAAGAAGACGAAAGCGACCCCGACGAGTTTTAAGTATTGTAATTTAATTTCCATGAATTGTAATCTTTTTTTATTTATTTAAATGAAGTTTTTATTTTAGTTTAGTTATTATTTAATTTTCTTGAATAAAAAAAAAAAAAAAGTGCTTGGGATCATGGGATTGTGGGAGAGGTATTACAACCAAAAGGAGCTTGGGATCATGGGAGTGGGAAAAGATGAGGTGGCACCAAATTTGACTTGGGATCATGGGGTCTTGGGAGAGGTATTACAATTACCCTTATGGCCCCTACCCCCATTTTCCCAAAAGCTTCAAACACTTCCCCCCAAAACCTCTAATCGACCATCGCTGCCCCCATTTTCCCTCTCGATTGGAACCACCGTGACGACGATTGCGATGACAAGAAAACGGCGACGGCGAACCCTAACCTCCGACAGCGTCGACCACCAGACGCAAACCCCGAGCTCCGACAGCGTCGACCACCACTGTGACGGCGACAACGTGCAGGCGGGAACCCTAAACTACGAAGCATCAGACGCCACCACCACTGTGACTGCGACGGCGACAACCAGACAACAACCAGGTGATATTTTCATTCCTTATTTTGTTTAAAGTTGCGCTTTTATAAGTTTAGGAGTAGGTGTTTGTGTTAGCAGAGAAGGATGACTAGGATAAGCTGTTGATTCTATTAAATTAGAAAGATGAGGTTAGTTTGTTTCGCTTTCTAAGGTTTCATGTATTTGTGTGTTATCAGTTATCACTTTGCACGCCAAGTGTTTGATAATATGCCTGTAAGGCTTCGATAACTTGATACCCTATGGGTCTAAAAGAAGTGGCTTAGATATCATGCCAACCTGGTTTTAAGAATATGCACTCATACAACATTGTTATTTGAATCACATGAGATTGTGTGTTTTGTGTTCCTTGTGGCTGATGTGTAGTTTTAGAACTAGGCTGATTATATATCTACATTGTACATGATTCTATTTATATAGTTTTATTGAATATTATCTTTGACACTTAACTTGATTTTGATGTTGCCATTGATTTAATTTTGTATACTTAAGTGGCTAAAGGGGTGATTAATCTGTTTCTGTTGATTGTGAATGTGGATTGTTTTATTGGTTTTGTGATTTAAAAAGGTCTTCTAGAATATAGAATTATGAATTGCTTTTTGGTGATCGATGTGTTTTAGGTAATGTTCTCTTGCTTAGAAACAGCTTGAATCTGAGCCCGGAGGTGGCAGGAGTAACTACTTTCACTTGTGGCAGAGCGGTTGATTGATTCAAACAGCAATGTTAGTGTAATCTTTTATTTATTAAGTTTATATATCTGTCACATTTGGATTGATTTTGATCACATTTTTTTTGGGGTACAGAATAAAGATGCAGGGTGCATTGAAAATCAACAACATACCATTTCTGATGCTATTGATTTACTCCCACGGCTCGGACAGGAGTTGCTAGATAAGATTTTAATATTATAGTTATTATGTATCTTATTGTACCTTTTGTTGTTTCAGGTTTTCCTATGGTTAAGCTGGGTTGCTTTAGGTCTTTCTGATTTGGTTTGGATGAGATTAAATCAGAGCATCACAATGTTTCTAAGGTAAGCAAAATAGCAGATTACACCTGCACCTTCTCATTTTTCCAAAATGAAATGAAGAAGTAACCCAAAAGTTAATACTACAAACCCATGTGTTGCTTCTATCATTGAATTTGAATCAATATATATCTTAAATAGTGGCTACATTATTAGTGAGGTATTTCACTTTCGGACACTACCGAGAAACAAAGTGCTAAGTTGGTATATCTTAAATAGTGGCTACATTATTGTTTGCAAATAATGCACATTACAACTCAATAGCCGAAGTTTTACACAACTCTTTATGTCATTCTTTTTGTTAGTGCAGGAACTTGCAAAGATATTGGGAGTTGTTATACCTGTCAGTTTTTTGAGGAAGCAAATAATGCACATTACAACTCAATAGCCGAACGGATCGATGCATATTGAATGAAGTGGACGGGTGCAAGTATGTTTTGTTAGGCTTCTACATTATCTTTTATGTTTGATGTACTAGAATACATATTTTTTTGTTGTTAAATATTATTTTTGGTGCGGTTTAAAATACGTTTAAACATGTTGTAAAATTATTGGGAAAATATTGGTATATTATTATCATTTACAGGTTTATATATTTGTGTATATTGTATAATTAGTATAATTATTATTGGAGAAATAATGGTATTCCCTGGATATTACAATTTTTTTTTTTGCAAAATAGCAAATACTGCGGTTTTAGAACCGCAGCATTTGCTCTACAGGGAACCGCAGCATTTGGTCAGGTAGCAAAAGCTGCGCTACCAAATGCTGCGGTTTCAGAACCGCAGCATTTGCCTATTTTAACCGCAGCATTTGGTCACTTTTGTACTAGTGACTTAAAGGTAACTGTGTAAAATCAAAATTAAAAAAAAATATATTTTAACACCATCAAATCATGTATTAAACTTGTTGCGTTTAAATAAAAGAGAAATTAATTCACGGCACATGACAACAACACGTGCCGTGCATTAACCAACAATTGTAAGCCATGGCATCACCATATTAATTTAACAAATGCAAAAACCCACCCACCCAATCCCTCCCTCTCCTTGTCAACGATACCATCCCCCATCCCCTTGCAAGTCGTGGGACATCACCCGACCATGTGAGAGAAATCGCCAGCACTCCTTCGACACCAGACCGCCACCATCACACCATCACTACCACATGCATTTATGCGTTCGTAATTTCTTAACCAACTCGAGGCGTCCTTGTTTGTAATTTTTGATAAACCTTAACATATATATCCGAGCCTGATCTCCGTCTGTGATTTCTGTGCGCTCATCACACCACCACCATTACACCACCACCAATCTTAGCCTAAAACCCGCCATCAACCCTCACTTGAAATATATCACACCCAATCAAGATAGAGAGACTGAGCAAACCTAAAAACCAAAATCATAACAAAATTGTTTTTAGTGGGATAGCAATGATAATGAACTAACGAATTTGTTATGATTATGGGTGAACCATGAATGTTCGCGATCTGAATTCATTGAATTTCATCTTCATCCCTACATGAACCCTGGTATCGTTTTTCGACCCCCTACCCGACCTGGCGACCCATAATTTGGGTTCATAGGTGAAGGGAGGTTGTCTGATGTATAAAGAAACCAATTGTACATGGATAAGTGCCACATATTTAGGTGTTAATTTATTTAAATTATATATTCCAATTGCAGTCAAATATATTATAAATCTAGGCTAGAATATCTCTCAATTATTCTCCTGTAATTACTCACCTTCTCTACTTCTATATGCCAATATAAGGTAATGCATATGTGAATTAGCAAATTAGCAATACATGATTTTCTCATTCAGTTCAATATCTCTTTATACGATAATCAGAGCCATATACCTCTTTTGAATATCATCATCAACGATCCAACCTATTTTTTGGCCACTAATTTCCTTTTTCCGATCACCATGGCTCTAAGCACTACCCTTGTCAAACTCACTTCCTCCACCTACTTTCCTATCAAGCTCAACTCCACCAACTTCCCTATTTGACGCAAACAAGTTCTAGCCACCTTTAATCGGTACCGGCCTAGATACCTTTGTTGACAGGACCATTGAAACTCCACCAGAAACCCTACCGGCGGACCGCCAAACCCAACCCGAAGTACTCCCGAACCGTGATGACCTCATTCATGTCACACCCCAAACGACGATGGAAATCGGTGCATGATTAAATTGTCCAAAAGCGCATGACATACTTTAAAGTGAAAATATTTAACATAAATCAAATTTCATTGATAATGTAAAAGAGCACATTACATGATCAAATAATCAAACAAATAAACATAATGTATTAGAGACCTAGTCTAAGTATGGTGTAGATTGTGTAATATTCTGGTTAATTATCATTATTCTAGGAATATCTTTTCCTTCTGTAATTATCTTGTTTCCTTGTATTGTAAATCTGTATAAATACCTTTCATTGTGTTAATAATATTCAATCAGTTTCAATCAATCTCTATATGGTATCCAGAGCCATTATACCCTAAAGGGTTCTTTTTTCGATCCTGGCAGCCATCTTCCTACCATCCGCCGGCCTTCTCCTACCCTCCCGCCGCCCGGCCACCGTCGATCACTACCAACCCATCGCCATGTCCACTTCAACTCCCATCACCGAGGTTACTGCGCATGCCCACTTCCCCATCCGCTTGACTTCTTCCAACTACCCGGTCTGGCGTAAGCAGGTCATGGCCACACTCATTGGTCTTGGCCTCGACTCTTATGTCACCGGCACCGCCAAAGGACCACCAAAAACTCTAGCCACCGATGCCTCCAAACCTAATCCTGACCATACAACGTGGTTTCGCCAAGACCAGACGATCCTTGGCGCCCTCCTTGGTAGCTGCTCCGACTCTATCCAACCTGTCATCTCGTCTGCAAACACTTCGTTTGAGGCCTTCGAACGTCTTTCGGCGAGTTATGCTAGTACATCAAAAAGCCGAGTTATTTCTCTCAAAACTCGGCTTGGAAACAACCCAAGAGGCTCCCGTCCCGTTGCTGACTATTTACAGGAGATGAAGACCATCGCCGATGACCTTGCCTTGGCTCAGAGTCCGATCTCTGATGTGGACCTTGTTGTTCATGTGCTCGGACAATTAGGGGATGAATTCAAGCATGTCGTTGCTGCGGTCAAGATGCGTGAAAACCCCCATTCAATTTACTGACTTGTTTGAGAAGTTAGTTGACCATGAGCGGGCTCAACAATCAATCTCTATATAATGTCTTATTTAAATTGAAAACCAGGTCCTGATTTAAATCGGATCTATGCTCTTCAAAACAGAATGCCAAGTGACAGATAAAAAGTAAAGGGACCAAAATGTTACTACAACTTATATTAAATATTAAATAAAAATTTGAACTTTTGTTTTGTTAGTTCGTATAAAGTTAATTAAAAAGGTAAAACTATTTTTCTCGAAACCGGTTTGAGATAATTAGCGTCAAACTGACCCAGTTAAACCCTAGTCAACTGGGTTCGTATAGGATTTGAATCCCAAGATAAAACCGGTTTAAAATTCGAATAGCTTTTCATCATAATCAGGCTAGCTTGACTAGTATCGATCAAACTGAACAGGTTAAAAAACCGAACCGTTTAAAAAAAAAAATATTTGTACACGGCCACTATCTTTCGAAATTTCCATAGTAGCATTTAATAATTCTTTAGTTTTCCAAACTCCGAAGCTTAAAAAGGAATGTGTACCGTAAATGAAACTCCAGTACTAAAATAAAGTGACCAAACACCAAAAAGAATAAAAGATATGATATAATGCCAATCAAAGTCATAAACAACCTTAAATCCTAGAATCACCCCAAGAACCACCATCCAATCACTTGGTGCAAACTATTAGTCTCAATCAAAATAGCCACACCCCCAATCAAAATCATAACCATATCCATCATCCGAATCAAAATCATAACCATAGTCATCATCCCAGTCAAGATCATAACCATAGCCATAGTCATCATCCCAATCAACATCATAATTACCATAGCCATAGTCACCATCCGAGCCATCGACATACCCAGAGCCACCATATAAACCATCGTTGTAGTCAGAGTCATCAAACGGACCATTGTCGTAGCCAGAGCCACCATACGGACTACCATCATTACCAGTGGCGGATCCAGGAAATAATATCAGGGGTAGCGGGGACTAACGGGGGTTCGGGGGCAGCGCCCCTGAAAAAAAATTTTAGGTAGTTAACGGGCTTTTTATCATATTTTAAGGGGCTTTTGATCATATTTTTAAGTAAAAGCCATAAAATTTCTTTCAGGGGTCGCGAAAAATTCGTTTCAGGGGTCGCGAAAAACCGAAAACCTATAAAAAAAAAAATTTACACGTCGGGGTAAAAGTTCAGGGGTAGCGGGCGCTACCCCTGGGACCTTAGTAGGTCCGCCCCTGATCATTACCACCGTAGCCCCAGTCATCATTCGGACCATCGTACTCACTTTCGTCATTGTCGTAGCTCCAGTCATCATTCTGACCATCATAGTCAGTGTCATCATTGTCGTAGGCCCAACCATTGCCGTAGCCATTGCCATCATACCGAGAGTCATCATCATCACTGGTGTCAATGCCGTAGCCCCAGCCATCATACGGACCATCGAAGTCACTGTTGTAGCCGTAGTTTATGTAGTTTTTGCTGCTCCAACTGCTCTTGTCATATGCCACATTACGCACCCTTTGCTCGCTATAAACCTCGGTGTAGCCACTTGTGTCACCAACAAGGACACTGGAGCTTTGTGTGTACTCGCCATAACTGCTTAGGGTTTTGGTCTCGTAACTCTTGGTTGTTTTCATCGGTACGGAAGAGACGTGACCTTCGGATCCTTTCGTCATGGTACGACGTATCTGTAACATTAGGCCAGCAGATGACAAATGTTAAATAAAACAGAATTATATATATAAATATATATCACTTGTGAATTATCATGCACAATCAAATATAAAAGATGAACACGCATGCAAGATCAAAGCAAGCAATTACAAATCATTTACATTGTATGAAGAAAGTTACAAGATTAAAGATGATATATAATTGAAGAAGGTGAATGATTATTTATCTTGGGGAACGGTAAATAGATATAACCGCCCACTCGACCACGTTTATTGTTTATACCCCCACTAACTTGGCATTATCACGTCGCAGGGTAACGCATAGAGTGTTAACTGGAGCGGGTGAGTAACTAACTAATCTCCTCGTTTTTCTTCTTCACAATATCTTTCAAACGTAACATTCAAATTTTTTTCTCTTATCTAACAAATTATATATATTATTTTAGAATAAATAAACAACAAAGCAGATATATATCTATCCTCTCATTGTTTGACCATGGTAGCGATTTTGAAACGGGAAAAGGACAAAAATGGCCACCGTTGACCATTTCGTCCCCAAAATGGCCACAAGAAAGCCGCCGTCCTCCCCATAGCCACCTCTGACGGTCGTCGCCGACCGTCGTAGGTTGTCTAGACGACCGTCCAGTCACACCCAACGAGCGAATGACACGTGTTTAATGCAATGGTCGTCGGCGCCCCTATCTCTCCGACAACGACCACTCATGGCCGACAACGACCGTAGACGCTGCAACGGTCGCCGGCGACCTTCTGCCACCACTGACGGACTTGTCCACGGTCGTCGGCGACTTTATTAATTTTTTAATTTATTTCTAGGGCGTTGACCAGAACATTAGGTCGTTGACCTTTACGGTCGTTGACCTGCCCAAACATGGGCGTTGACTTAAATGACGACCGTCGTCGACGGACGTTATTTATTTTTTATTTTCTTTAATTATTTTTAAGTCAACGCCCATGTTTGGGCAGGTCAACGACCGTAAAGGTCAACGACCTAATGTTCTGGTCAACGCCCTAGAAATAAATTAAAAAATTAATAAAGTCGCCGACGACCGTGGACAAGTCCGTCAGTGGTGGCAGAAGGTCGCCGGCGACCGTTGCATGCGTCTACGGTCGTTGTCGGCCATGAGTGGTCGTTGTCGGAGAGATAGGGGCGCCGACGACCATTGCATTAACACGTGTCATTCGCTCGTTGGGTGTGACTGGACGGTCGTCTAGACAACCTACGACGGTCGGCGACGACCGTCAGAGGTGGCTATGGGGAGGACGGCGACTTTCTTGTGGCCATTTTAGGAACGAAAAGGTCAACGACTGGCCATTTTCGTCCTTTTCCCTTTTGAAACAGAACTTTACCGTCATTCATTGCAACCGGTGAGTGTCATTTGATATCAACGAGTGGGAGTACCCTGCTCTAGTGCTCTTGCGCTTTGCGGTGAAGAACTCGTCAATCTCGTAACTTAAACTAGTAGACTTAATTAAAAGTCAGAGTTGATATAAGTTTAAGAAACAACGTGTTGAAGCATAATAACGCTTCCTGACGTAACACTGTGCGGAAAAAGCAACTTATGTACTAAAAAAATAAAAATAGTTTGATGGACTACACTCAAATGTTTTCAAAATACAAAAATCCGAATGTGTAAATTATAAATTTCGTGAGAGGTGTAAATAAAGGAAAAATCATTAAAATGGTCAAGTTTGACCATAATTTTTATCGAAAGAGAAAAAGACATTAAAAAGGAAAAGGCCACACCGGTGATGTCATCATTCTTGAGATTAAAATAGCTTTTTGATTTTTCTCATTTTAAATAGCCACTTAACTACGGTCTTAACGACCGTTAGGTCCACCAAGCCTACCATAGTTGCCACGTCATCACGGACGGTCTTAACGACCGTAGGTCCGTTTTCCAAAAAATGTTCGCTGGAACCTTCTCTGGTCATCTTTCTCCAACGTCCAACAAACAACCAAACTTAAACAACGCCTTAATTCCACGGACCGCCCATTTTCTCTTAATCCATCGGCATCATCATACAAACAAAACAAACAAAAACTACTGTCTGATTCCCTTTTCCAATATTAATCACCCACCTCATCTTCTTCTCTTCAAATCCACTTTCACTTTTCCGACTGCTTAAATCTCACTCTCTTCATCGGAATAATGCGAAATCTGATCTGTGTTTCTCAGCTTCTGATCAGATCACCACCACCACTTGCCAAATGCCTCAATTTCCCCCAAATTTAATTGCAAAACCTTTCTCCACAAGTTCCATCGGTTTACAAGTTTTGCCACCATGGCCACTTCCAACGCTGATTTTGTCAAGGGAAATGTATTTCCGAACGGCGTCGCTATCTTGACTCTTGATCGTCCAAAAGGTTACAATTTCTGCATTTAAATAACGCTTCCCCTGTAACACCCACAAAACAAATTTTAACCAACTCTAGTCAAAATTGTAACTGTTTTGACGGTTTATGGTCTTCATAGATCAAGAACACTTGCATCTGGTTTTGAAAAATATATTGTTGTACAATGCAGATATGGATTTGAATTTACCAAACCACCCCCTGAAACCTAATGTACTGTTTCCGATTCTCTTACCACCACTGCCCTAAAATTGTTATTGGAATGAGGAGTACTACGTCAAAACACCTCCTTGAAATAAAGATTCGGCGGTCCGTGAAATTAAGGCGTTGTTTAAGTTTGGTTGTTTGTTGGACATTGGAGATGATGACTCGAGAAGGTTCTGGCGAACCTTTTTGGGAAACGGACCTACGGTCGTCACGATCGTACGTGGTGACGTGGCAAACTGTGGTTGGCTCGGTGGACCAACGGTCGTCAAGACCGTAACTATAGTCGTCAAGACCACAGTTGAGTGGTTATTTTTAGGAAAAAAAATTAAAGGGCTATTTTGATTCAAAAAATGATCAACATGGTCCTTTTTGTTTTTTTTCCTTATTAAAATGACCATATTAAATTTGTCATATTAAAATGATTATCGACCTTTTTAACCAACAGCATGTTGACACCTCATTAACTACGGCTAAAGTCAGGCGAAAATCATCCATTAGAATGCAGACACCTTGGTTAGCCGGCAAACACGACAAAGATCATTGCCTACATGTCATTCCCTACAATCCTTGAATATTTCTTGTCAAATTCAGCCGGATGAACACCTTTCACGGCTAATTTTTTCCGGGTCTGAATTTTTTAAGTCAACCTTTTATTTATTTTTTCTCAAGAAAAAAGAGTAAAATATATCTAAATGCTGTATTACATTTTCCGCTGTAAGATCTTTAAGAGTTATATAAATAAATGTTTTAGTTTCCGTTGTTTTTGTGATATCTGATTAAATCATGTGTTGATGAGTAAATCCGACGACGTGGCGTCGGCCCGCAAGAGGCCGGGCGTCACAGATTTGTACAAATGCCCATTCCTAGCCAGAAAACCCAGTGTACATGCGTTTACCCTTCCGATCAACACGTCTTCTTAAATAACCGAATATCTCAAACTATATAATACTTTAATAATTATCAAAATTGAACTTATATATACTTAATATATATAAACACATGTCCTAACCTAGAAAATCAAATCTCGATATCTCCCGGATTGTTCATTTTTGTATAATCATCTTTCAAAACCCTAGTTTTGATATAATTCTCAAATAAATATCAAACCTTTGTATATCATGAAATTAACTTAGGGCTTTTATAAAACATGATATATTAAGACATACTTCAAAACATGAAATTAACCCTAGTTTTGACAGAGGGCTTTTGTTTAACATACCAAATAATATACGACTGCAAATTTTGAGCTCCTAATTCCTCCTGGATTGATCCAATGGCTTCTGTGAATGTTTTAGGGTTTTTAAGGTAGGAAACTTGAAATTTGCAGCTAAATTCGATCAATCAATTTGGTATTTATAGGCGTTGGGTGCAGAATTAAGTAAGGACACGATGTATGGTGATTACGATTGAAAATCAACACGTAGGAGAAGAATTTGGCGGCTGATCGTTCATTCTACCAACTCAACGCACGTGCGTCGTCGTTACGGACCGCGGGCGGTCGAGGAATAGTCCTCACGGTACGCGAGCCCACTCTATGTGCTGAATTTTCATATTTAGTCATTTTGGTTCGGTTTACTGCAATTCTTTTGTGTACTTATTAATTTAAGCCCCTTAACACCTTAGGGTAATTTTTCGTTTAAATCCTAAGTCTCAGGATACGTATAACGATAAATATAGGCACATATACAACACGTATTTATCAAAATAGTATCATGTTGATTATTATGCTATATATTTACACTATATATACACGTATATGTACTTGTGGAATTTCGAGATGTTACAGAAGATCAGATTTGAGCCTATTAAACTCTAACATATATCCAAACAAATTCGTGTTGTGAATCCTCATATGCAAATTCAAATCCCCCAACAGTACTAATTTAGGAAAACTTATCCACGTCATTCGAAAGCCGCATCTGTGATTTTTACCATCAACGATTTTAAGTAAGAGGTAGAAGACGAGCATTTAGGATTAGTACCATGAGCGATTGGTACCATCATTGATATGTACATTAATTGTTGAGAATACAATCGGATTATCAAACAATATAGAAACAGAAATTGGAATGAGATTCAAACACTCAAGCTTTATTCAAACTATTCTGAGAAAGATTACAAGAGGAATTTGATTATGAAAGTACAAAAAGAAAACGCCTAAAACCAGTGAACCCTTATACTAATCACTGACTAACAACCCTTAACCGATTCTTGAAAGAGTCACAAGAAATGACATAAACAGCCCCTGCTTTTATTCATGCTTACCAACCCTCAACTTTGATAGGTTTGGCAGAAACTACCCAAACTAAGTATTTGGCAATATTACCTCTTGTAACCTATTGATCATGCTCAATATATTACACTCTCCACCTTTGAACATGATCAACCAGCTTGAATACAGATCTGCACCAGCTACAGTTCTACAGCTCAGCCACTAATCAAGCACCAGTGATCCACAGGATTTGTGTACTCAATGTAGCCAAACCATTTCCCTGCAACTGGTACAAAATCACACAAATTTAACCAAAAAATTAAGTGACTCCTGCTAGCAACCTTTGATCACACACTTTTAAATTTTCTAAACAAGTCCCAAACTTTGACCCACTAAGCACCTTAGTTAACATGTCAGCCCAGTTCCTTTCTGTACTCACAGCACTAACCTCCACCTCTTTGGAACTGATAACATCCCTTATAAAATGTAATCTAACATTTATGTGCTTAGTTCTTTCATGATGTACTGGATTCTTAGACAGTTGCAGAGCCCCTTGATTGTCACATAAAACCTCCACCTGATTCACACCAATGCCTAACTCACTGATGAATCCCTTCAACCATATAGCTTCCTTGATTGACTCAGTGAGAGCAATATATTCTGCTTCAGTGGTTGATAAGGCAACTATATGTTGTAAAGATGCCTTCCAACTGATCACATTTCCATACAATGAGAACACATAACCAGTAATTGATCTCCCCCTATCCAAGTCTTTAGCAAAATCACTATCCACATACCCTTGGATATCATTCTCACCTTCTGCATTATACCCAAACATCAAACCATGATTCTGAGTACCTTTAAGATACCTCAACAACCACTTAACTGCCATCCAGTGGTTTTTACCTGGATTAGCTAAGTACCTGCTTACTAAACTGACTGCATAACCAAGGTCAGGTCTAGAACACACCATAAGATACATTAATGACCCTACTACATTAGCATATGGCACCTTACTCATGTACCTTATATCATCTTCTGTTTTAGGACTATCAAGAGCAGACAACTTGAAATGTGGGGCCAAAGGTGTCTTAACTGGCTTACAATCAAACATATTGTATGATTTTAAGACCCTTTTAATATATCCACATTGAGACAGAAAAAGTTTCCTCTCAGCTCTATTTCTGGTTATTTCCATACCCAGAATCTTCTTAGCTTGACCCAAATCTTTCATCTCAAACTCCCCTTTCAACATCTCCTTTGCTCTTAATATTTCCCTCTTATCTTTGGCAGCTAGCAGCATATCATCCACATACAACAATAAGTAGATGTACTCACCAGAAGCATACTCTTTAAAGTACACACAGTTATCATAACTGCTTCTACTAAAACCTTGAGACAAAACATAATCATTAAATCTCAAATACCACTGTCTAGGGGACTGTTTCAACCCATATAGGGACTTCTTCAATAAACAAACCTTATTTTCCTGCCCTTCAGTCTCAAATCCAGGGGGCTGAGCCATATATATCTGCTCATTTAAACTTCCATGCAAAAAAGACTGTTTTAACATCCATTTGCTCTAATTCATAGTCAAAATATGCAGTTAATGATAAAATTGCTCTAATAGAACAATGTTTAACCACTGGTGAAAAAATTTCATTATAATCCACACCAGAAACCTGAGTAAAGCCTTTAGCCACTAACCTGGCTTTATACCTTGGTAATTCTGAACCAGGTATTCCTTCTTTGACTTTGAATAACCATTTGCATGATACCACCTTTTGATCCTTTGGTTTGTCTACAAGATCCCAAGTTTGGTTTTTATGTAAGGACTCCATTTCTTCCCTCATAGCCTGCAGCCATTTATCTTTTTCAGTTGAGTTTATGGCTTCTTTATATGACAAAGGTTCATGAGAACTCTCAATTTCAGCAGATATGAAAGCATATGCTGATACACTATCAACCTCTCTAAATCTTGCTGGTGTGACTATTTTCCTTCTTACCCTGTCTCTTGTTAGTTGATAATCACCTTGGCCAAGGCCACCTTGATCATCAACCCCTTCAGTTTGACTGGTACTACTACCACCTTCTGATGTCACATCTTTATTAGGCTCCACCTCAATTGATACACCCTTCATCCTGGACACACCAATTGACTCCACCTCAACTCCACTTATGACATCTTTGTACATAATTTCCTCCCTAAAAACCACATCGATCTCTACTGATGAAAACTTTAGGTCTCCCTTCATCAATTCTCCACAGTCTATACCCTTTTACACCATCTGGGTACCCAAGAAATATGCATTTAACTGCCCTATGGTCAAGTTTACCTTGACTTACATGAGCATAAGCCAAGGATCCAAATACTTTCAAATCACAGTAGTTGTAATGAATTGAGTTACCTGACCACATTTCTAATGGAGTCTTCATGTCCAAGGCTGAAGAAGGAGATCTATTGATGAGAAAAACAGCAGTATTAGCAGCCTCTGCCCAGAACCTTTTAGGTAACCCAGAACTAGATAGAAGACATCTAACTTTGTCTAATATAGTTCTATTCATTCTCTCAATAACTCCATTTTGTTGTGGAGTTCCTGGGATGGTCAAATGCCTTGCAATTCCATGATCCTTACAGAATCTGTTAAACTCACCACTGCAAAACTCTAACCCATTATCAGTCCTCATCTTTTTGACCCTTCTTCCTGTCTGATTTTCAACCAAAATCTTCCAATCCTTGAACTTTTCTAGGGCCTCACTCTTGGCTTTCAAAGGGTATAACCACACCCTTCTTGAATAGTCATCCATGAATGTGATAAAGTACCTGGCACCTCCTAGTGACTCATTTCTTGCAGGTCCCCATAGGTCTGAGTGTATATACTCTAGTATCCCCTTGGTTGAGTGAACTCCCCTTCCAAATTTCACCCTATGTGACTTGCCAAGGATACATGTTTCACAGAAACCAATATCACAGTTATTAAGTTTCCCAAACACATCCTTCTTGTGTAATTCAATAAGACCCTGTTGGCTTATATGCCCCATTCTCTTGTGCCAAAGAATAGCAGCATCATTTCCACCCCTTTCAGTCATATTTACACTTCCTGTTACAACTTCACCATCAAGGAAATACAAATTATTTTCTTTCCTTGTACCAGACAGAACTACCATGGATCCCTTTATTATCTTGGACTTCCCATTCTTCAAACTGACATTATAGCCCTCCTTCTCAAAAGTCCCTAGTGAAATCAAACTTCTCTTCAATTCAGGTATAAACCTGACTTGATTTAATTCAATCTCAGTTCCATTCTCAAGTTTGAACAAAACTGAACCAGTACCTAGTACTTTACATGGTCTATCATCCCCTAACTTCACAGTTCCAAGATCTTCAAGACTTAACTGGTTGAAAAATTCTTTAACAGGAGTCATGTGGTATGAGCACCCTGAGTCCATTATCCAGTTGGACCTCACATTGTCATTTGAAACCATCAAGACATCCACTGATTCATAGCCATCTGAATCATCTCCTTGGGAATAGTTGCTAGACCCCTTAACACCATTTGATTCACTTTTCTTTTTCTTGAACTCAGGGCAATCCTTTTTCAGATGCTTGTCAGAATTACACACAAAGCATCTCCACCTTTGTTTGGACTTGGACCTTGAAGAATTTCCATTATTCTTCTTTTTATAACCTCTCTGATCTGTTCTTCCCCTTACCATGAGCCCCTCTCCATCTGAGTCCTTAGTATCTACATTTCTCTTAGATAATTCTTTTGAATTTAAAGCAGATGTGACTTCTTCCATACTGAGGGTATCCCTCCCAAACATGAGTGTGTCAACAAAATGCTCATATGAGCTAGGTAATGAGGACAAGAACATGATGGCTTTGTCCTCATCATCCACATTCACATCAACATTTTCTAAGTCTAATGCTAACCGATTAAACTCATCTATATGACTCTCCATTGACATACCTGGACTCATTTTGAAGGTATACATCTTCTTTTTCAGATACAAGCGATTGGCCAGAGATTTCGTCATATACAGCTGTTCGAGTTTGGTCCAAATCCCAGCCGCTGTTGTTTCCTTCGACACCTCTCTCAGCACCCGATCACCCAAGCTCAAGATCAAAGCGCTATGCGCCTTATCCATGATCTCTTTCTTATCTTTTTCAGATAGTTCTTCAGGCAAATTCGCTAATCCCTTTAGCGCATCAACAGTCCCCTGATGCACCAAAAACGCCCGCATCTTGAGTCTCCAGAGATTGAAATCGTTTCGTCCATCGAATTTCTCTATATCGAATTTGGTTGAAGTCGTCACCATCTCCTGATTTCAACTGACGCTCAACACACCACCTTGATCCTCCGATTCGAGCACGATTACCTTGCTCTGATACCAATTGTTGAGAATACAATCGGATTATCAAACAATATAGAAACAGAAATTGGAATGAGATTCAAACACTCAAGCTTTATTCAAACTATTCTGAGAAAGATTACAAGAGGAATTTGATTATGAAAGTACAAAAAGAAAACGCCTAAAACCAGTGAACCCTTATACTAATCACTGACTAACAACCCTTAACCGATTCTTGAAAGAGTCACAAGAAATGACATAAACAGCCCCTGCTTTTATTCATGCTTACCAACCCTCAACTTTGATAGGTTTGGCAGAAACTACCCAAACTAAGTATTTGGCAATATTACCTCTTGTAACCTATTGATCATGCTCAATATATT
>JBCNJP010000020.1:2227086-2324606 GCA_039602395.1 Deinandra increscens subsp. villosa | reverse complement strand
GCCAACCGAAGGCTGGGACACAAAGGGAGACGGGCCGGATTAGCCGGACCAGAACCCTACCCTACAGTGGGTGACCCAAAACACGCTGAACGGGCCACTGGGCTCTAACGGCCTAGTGACCTACCTAACAGCGAAATGGGACCACAACTACCATGGTTAAAAGCGCTACACCTCCGAACGGAGTAAAACAAGTGGGTGTACAACCACGAACGGCCAACAAGCCAGCACAAATGTAAATATAATAAAGAAGGCCGGACGGCCAATACAGTTAACACAAGTACATACCATAAAGGCCACAAGGCTTAAATAAACGACAAACAGCTAAATATCACATATGCTAAATAAAAGCCGAACGGCTGAACACATCATATTGCATTTTAACTTTGCAGGATTTCATTCATACGATAAAAGATTTACAATACAAGGCCGAAGCCAAAGGAAATTACAAGAACAATACAAGGGAAAATAAATAACTACAAAAGCCGCACGGCGGCAGACGTCAAGACTGCGCCGAAGGATCAGGGGTAGGCTTCTCCACTACTTTTTCTGGCGCGGCCTCGGGCTCCAAAGCCTGGATAACTTCGAGAGGTTCAGAGGCAAGCCTGGCAAGCTCTTCCAGATAGGGATACTTGTGCTGCTCAAAAATGGCAACCGCCTCCCTCAAGTTTGCAGCGGCATTAGGCCGCACGGCAGGAATGTCAGCAAGGGCATACCCCGAGCTGGCAAAATCATGGCCGGTCTGGATGCCTTGGGCGGTACCCACATCCATCACAGCTTGCTGTACGGCTCCCAGCTTACTTTCAAATTCATGGCTCTTCAACAGCCTCAGGATGACGTGCTGAAAGCCCTCTGCCACCAGCCACTTCCTATCTGCCCACGCAGAGTCAGCAACTGCATGAGCTCTGACCAGCTCGGCGTCAACCCCAGCTTTATCCCTCTTCAAGGCCTCCAGCTCGGCCTCCACGGCAGCCTTCTCCCGCCTCACCGTCTCCAATTCGACAACCCGGGCCGAGACCTCTTCCCTCCGACGCTCGCCCTCTTCCGCCAGAGCCTTTTCCAAACTGGCAGCACGGCCACTAGCAACAACAAGTTCGTTGTCAACAGCGGCCTTCTCCCCTGTCACCTGCTCCACCCTCTTCCTCAGTTTCCTTATCTCCTCAGTGATTAAGGCGGACGACTGAGACTTACTCTCAGCCAGCTCCGCCTCCCGCGCCGTTAGGTCCCTCTTCAAGTTGCGAATAGTGTTCCGATGCTCGGCGTGGCGGTGGATAAGGTCCTGAGTTTGAACGAAGGACTGCGCCAGGCGCTGCGCAGTCCTCTTCATGGCAACAACGTCGTTATCCTCCTCCGCCGCAGACACCGCCCCGGACGGGACGGCATGCTGCACAAAATCCCAAGCCCTCCTAGGGGTGGATAACACATCCCCGACCCGCAGTTTCCAGGAAGGCACATAGGGCGCGTCGGGGTCGGCCGCAGAAGACTCACTATCTTCCTCGGGCTCTACCTTCTTATCAGAGCCGGGCGGCGAAGACATGTCACCAGCTGCCATGGCCTTGGCAATGGCATCAGCACCCTTGCCCAGGCCAGGCTTTAGTTTCCGCCCGACTATATCCGACGCGTAGTCGCCGCCAGTCTCAAGTGCATGGGCAAAGCGCCTCTCACTGGATGTGGGAGACGCACTCCCCCCGGACGGTCGCCATCGTCCTTCGGCCCCTCAACATCGGAGTCGGTATTGTGGATTATGTCCAAGTCTTCAACGGACTCATCCCCAGCCTGGTAAGTAGGATCCGGGGACCCTTCATCAGAAGACTCATCCACCAGCGCGGGAGAGGTGGACGTGCCAGATTTCTTCTTCTTGGGCTTGGAAGACCTCTTAGAGGCGGCTTTTTTCCTTTTGCCAGAGGCACCTCCGGACGGTGCGGTGGCCTTACCCTTGGCCACATCAGCACGTTGCTGCTGCGCCAGTTTCCGACGCCGGTCGGCCTTCTGCTCTTCAATAAGGGTGTGCGAAGCACCACCCAAATCTTTACCAGCAATCACCTTCTCCCCATCCTTCACAATAAAATCAGTAAATCTCCTCTCCTCGGTAGTCTTCACAACAGTACCTCGCCCCTCGGGCACTGGCTTCGTCGTATGCTCAACCTCAAGAGTAGATGGCAGCTTCAGATAATCCAGGAGACCCATCTCTGCACAAAGAAAAAGGAAGTTAGGATCCAACATAAAAAAAAAAAAGAACAGCAGCAACAAGAAGGAACCGTACCGGCCCCATTCATTTTAAAACAAGGGTCGGTGAGCAACCCTAGCCAGTTACGACTCATGCCAACCATAACCAAGACCTCCTCGGCCTGCTTGCGATGAGGCATTTTGTTCGCAATTAAAGCGGCACGGCCAGCAGTGTCATGAGGAAGCTTGAACACGTCGTATGGCACCAAGTCTTCCTCCGGTTTTCTCCAGTGCATCGGGCCGATGCAAACGTCATCCACCCAGAAGAACTTATCCTTCCAGAGCTTCAGACTAGTGGGAGGAGTGAATAACCGAACGGCACCCGCATGGCGGGCAACCTCTATAAGGTACCAGTCTCCCTGATGGTTCAAGCGAAAAAATTGCCTAAAAAGGTTAACAGTAGGTTTCGTCCCGCACGCCCAGCAGGCGATTTCAAATTGGGTTATCCGCGCGACGGCCAAGGGTGGAAGCTGCCGAATGTCGACACGAAGGGCTCGGATAAGGTTGCGAAAGAAAACGGTGAAGGGAAGACGAAGGTGAGCGAAACTGAAGTGATGGAGGTAAAGCCCAATCTTACCGGGCGGACAGTCCCGGATAGTGTGGGTTCTCCCCGGCAAGGTGGGATGCAGTTCTAAAGGTATACCATACCGCGCTACCTCCGCGCTAAGGGTTTTAGGAGTAAGGCAGCTAAATTGAACGTCCATATCGGACTTAGTACTATCAGCCATGATGTAAGAAATCGAAATACAATGAAAAGGGTAACGTACCGCGCGGTATAAAAGCAAGTAGCGTTTTCGGCAAGAATGACAGCAAGTATGGAAAGAAGACGATATGACCGAAGGGAGTTATGCTCGGCTATATATAGGCTATATGGAGGGCGACGGTTGGTATTCCTGACGGGACGGTTACCAGACCAGCGACCAATCAGCGCACACCAACGCAAAGGGCCCGGAAGCCCGGCCCATCCAGGCCCAGTAAGAAGAAAAAGCCCGAAGCACCGCCACGTGACAGCGACACTTCGGCCTGGGGGGCTGATGACGTGGGTCCGGTCCGGCCAAACATCGGGAACCATCCACCATCAGGCCGAACCAAGTACCCACTCCAGGTGTCACACGACCTACATGAGACGGCCGCACGGCCACCTCGAGTGACAGGAACAGGCAATGATTGGAACATCATCAGCCAATCATGCGCCGCTTTACCCAAAATGGGACTGTAGGCTACGCACCTACTGCGCCCGCCCATACCGTTAGCCGCCAGGGGCATTAATGACGCATCAGACAAAGGTAAGTCACTATAAATACCCCCCCAACCACTTGGGGGGAGACACACTTAATCCCTCCGGACTACAACTAGCTCCGGCACTAAAACGTCTTTCCTGACCGTACGGCAGAGTAGACACCCCCATTTCCCCACACACACATCCTTTATTCACGAGGGTAGACCTGGGATGGCAATGATGAGCCTGTCAGTCCCAGTCTGAGCCGGAGGATAATCTCCCTCATATGTTCTAACCCTCCCTTCGTGACAGGTATCTTAGGCGACAGTACCGAAGCAACCCAGGCGCTCCAGGCCGGAGCGGCTAGACTCTCCAACTTCCCAGAAGCCCTTTACTCCACCGGACCGGGTTTTCCCTTATAACCGTCCGGCCGAGGACTAAGGTTTCTACACGTATAAATGGTACAATGCCAATGAGGAGATTCTTGGGAAGAAAATGAAGGTTCTTTCTTGAAAAAACTGCACTTTTTGTTTTAGGGAACTTGAATAGATTTGTGTTCAAATAGTTAATAGAGTTATAAATGATTATGGTTTGCTCATGATAGGATTGGATGCGGTTTAGTGTTGCTTTTTGGCACACTTTTCGTGGGACCGGAGGTGACCCGTTTGGTGCAGCCACCAAGATGTGGCCATGGGAAGACGGTTCTAATTCCTTAGCCATGGCTAAACGAAGAAGTAAGATCAATGGCTTTTGAACCCCTGAAATGTGAACATAACTTTATTTGTTGATTTTACAAGTGGGATTTTTTTTCTTTTCTTATAGTGAGGGCTAACTTTGAGTTCCTAGAAAAGCTTGGAGTAGATAGGTGGTGTTTTCATGATAGAGACATTGCCCCTAATGGTAGAACATTGGAGGTAAGTATCAGGAGTTATTAATCTCTATTACTTGATGCTTTTGAATTGTTTTTCCAGTTTTCTTTTCATAACCATGAGAACCTGTTTCCGAAAAACTCTCTGGCCCCACCAGACCATGAGGCATAAACCAGTGGAAGTCTGGATTGAGATCTCATATGGTCCATTGTTGTTTGATTAGCTTTTTAGTTAACAATTATATAATGGACCACTTTATTATCTTTGTAGGAATCTAATGCAAATCTGGATGAAATTGTAGCTCTTGCGAAAGAGCTTCAGGTAATTTTCATCGTCTGTATTTGACTTCATTGTTCACTACTCACCCCTTGCTCGCTCTAAATCGAGTGCTGACTTTTTTTTTCTATGAAAAGATTAAAGTTTTTATATGACTAGTTGGTTTCTTAATTCTAACTTATAAATTGACTCGTATTCTCAGGGGACCAAGATCCGTCCTTTATGGGGTACGGCTCAATTGTTCTTGCATCCTCGCTATATGCATGGTGGTGCAACCAGGTATATCTAATGGATCAAACGGGTAAATAAAAAAAGTTACCCAAATATGAAACAAGTCAAACGGGTTGAACATGTCAAAAGTCATCCAAATAGTATTATTCTAAAACGTAAGACCTCTTCAATCATTTTATTCAAGAAATTATATTGTTCTGAATTCAGATTCAGCACACTAGTTTATATAAAGTTGTAAGAAAATGTGAGCAAAAAGTGTTTCGGGTCAACACAAACCCGACCCTAGATGGACATTTCCAGTTTTGACCTGCTAGCTTCATATAATTTTATATTCACGCGGTACATCGTAACAGCCCTCAAATTGGAGTCTATGTATATGCTGCAGCTCAGGTTAAGAAAGCAATAGAGGTCAGTTTTTACTTCATTTACCAGAATATACAGTTTCTTATATAGATATGAGCTTTACCATGCTAATTGTTGCATAAAACAGGTTACACATTATCTCGGGGGTGAAAATTATGTCTTTTGGGGCGGTCGTGAGGGTTATCAGACTCTTCTGAACACTGATATGGAAAGAGAACTTGATCATATGGTAAAATTTTGACCAGAAAAAAAAGATCTTTAACAAGTTTATAACATTATATCATGCAATGTTGCTTCTTTTACAGGCGCGGTTTTTTGAAGCTGCTGTAGCTTATAAGAAGAAGATTGGATTCAATGGTAATTACTGTTTTCATTTTAGATGTTACAAGTTTCTCTGTTGGTTGCTGTCTTGACTTTGAAAGTCAAACAATAAGTATTACATATACAAATGAATTGATGTTAAAACTATGGAATAATAATAAATAGTATGTATAAATTTGTGTAGTTACAAAAGTTTCTCTCTTATGTTCCAGGAACACTTCTTATCGAGCCTAAGCCTCAAGAACCAACGAAACACCAGTAAGTAATTTTCGATTTTCTAAGTGAATGAGTTGTGACAAGTCCAATAACTTTATAATTGTACTAATGTCTTCATGTATAATGTTGTCAGATATGACTGGGATGCTGCTACCACGGCTAATTTCTTACGCAAGTATGGACTAATAGGTAATATGTTCATTTTTTTATTTAAAATCCGTTCTAAGTTAAAATGTTACAAAAAATTCGATTGAATTATAAGTCATATTAATTTTTTATTTATGACAATTCTAAATTTTTTGACTTGCATTTGTCACTGCAGGGGAATTCAAATTGAATATCGAATGCAACCACGCGACTCTATCGGGGCACAGGTATGTGTACAGTGTAGCTAAAGATTTTTTTTGTTAAATATTTTTGTATTCCTCTTTATAAGAAGTGCAAAAAAAAGGTAGACTATTTGACTTTTAATGCGGTCAACTTGTTTTTGAAGTTGCCACCATGAGCTTGAAACTGCAAGAATCAACGGTTTACTAGGAAATATTGATGCCAACACCGGTGACCCTCAAATAGGTATAACTTGGAGCTATCTACGCTTTGATTGTCATTATATTCGGGTAGTGGTTCAAACTTGACAATATGTTTATGATTTATAACAGGCTGGGATACAGATCAGTTTTTGATGGATATCAGTGAAGCCACTTTGGTCATGCTTAGTGTTATAAAAAATGTAAGAATATCCATGAAATGCAGTGTTTGACTTTCTGAAAGTGTATTCTTTGACTATTTGTCAAAAAATTGGAATACACTTCAATAAAGTCAAAATGTAGTTGTAATGATGATCATGAGCAAACAGGTAACATTAATATGAAAACTAGACTGAAAGAAAAATATTGACTTTTCTAAATTGTAGGGTGGACTTTCGCCCGGGGGATTCAATTTTGATGCCAAATTGTGAGTTTGCTTACTAATATAGTCTGTTTTTCCCTGTTGATTCATACTCATGCATAAAATCCCGAAAAAAATTAATTTTATGATGTTGATTTTGCAGACGAAGGGAGAGCACAGACGTTGAAGACTTGTTTATTGCTCATGTAGCGGGTATGGATACACTAGCCCGTGGTCTACGTAATGCTGCAAAGCTGGTTGAGGTATCTTAACTGTATTTTCATCTTATGTTCTATTTACAATTTATTTTTTATGTCATATGCCAATAGCATGAGGTAATATTATGGTTTTGTTAAAGGATGGTTCTTTGGATTAACTCGTTCGCAAGCGATATCATAGCTTTGATACAGAACTTGGTGCCCTAATTGAGGTAATCAACCACCCTATTGAATGTAGTCTGGTGTCATTCTTTCAGGTTTTTATTATTATTATTATTATTTTTATTTGTGCTTTTTATGATCTTTCAGGTTGGAAATGCTGATTTTGATTTACTAGAAAAAAAGGCTATGGAATGGGGAGAACCTCAGGTTCCTTCTGGCAAACAGGTGAGTGTGAAGTTGCTTCCAAAAATATGTTTTATCTTTTCAAGATTTTTTGATGATTTTAAGGATCATGTCTTGATATTTCTCATTTGTGCAGGAACTCGCGGAGATGATTTTTCAATCTGCAATGTAGGTTAGGTTTCAAGTAGATAATATTACTAGTTATGGTTAGGTTAAGAACTGTCTGATCTTTGTGCTATGCATCTGTATCTAAATGTTGATAGTTTTATCTACTTAAAAGTTCTTGCAAAATATAAGGGGTTGACTCGAGCCGTGTGTTCGGTAGCGGTTAGCCTTGTGACCATTAGCTGCAGCCAGATGATTTCAGCCAAATGCAAAGCCTGGCTCATGGCTTCCTTGAGTTTGGCAATAGTGTCAACTTTAGGGTTGAAATTGATAAATTTTAACATAATGTATTTTCTTGCAATTTGATTTTTTAAAACAAACAGATTTTAAACTCACTTTCAAAATATCGAAATTCAAATAACTTGAATAACTTTAAAACGGATTCAATGAAGCTCAGTGTATATAATTAGTGTTGGAAACCCGTGGGTTGTAGTGACGGAATTAAAATTTGTAAGGCTTGATTTCGACGTGAGCATTAACATTCAACACGCTGAAAATATTCAAGTTGAAGTATTGATAAAAAAAAAAGAGAAAGTTGCAACGACAAATCCGGGATTCTATAAACCTTCATATTTAAAGGTTACAAGAGAAAAGAGGAAAAACATTAAAAATAAACTTAATACAAAGCAACTTTAACACTTTAACAAATTGTACATTCTTGCTTAGACTTGCACATCCAGACCTGTTGTAGAACCGGTTTAAAAAAAAAACCGTCATCGATTTGGGATGTAACTGGTTAGGGGTGTAACCGGACCGGTTACAACCCGCCGCGCCGGTTGCATTACGATTATACCCTTCGTAGCCCAAACTGGTTAGAGAAACCGATTGCAGAAACCAGTTACAGAAACAGGTCGGAGAAACTGGTTTGAACCTGGTTCAATGACTAGCGGTTAGTAACGGTAATATAGCCGTTTTTAATGGTTTGGCCCATTATTTGATCGTATTTTGGGGTTATTTTGGTGTTTTCTTCCCCCCTAAGTAGTATAAATACAATGTTGTTTTGGGGTTAGCTTACACCAATCTCTACTATCTCTAATCTCTAAACCTCCAAAAAGAAACGCTCAAATGAACCAAGTTCATGAAGTTGTTCCAACGAAATGAAACCCGGAAATTTGGCAACATTTCTATATGTGTGTGATGATGGAGGGAGCAAACAAAGCTAGTTGCAAGTTATGTAACAAGTTGATAAATGCAATATCAAACTCAACTTTGAGGCAACAAAATGAGCACCGTCATTGTCTTGTAAGGAAACCACAACAACTAACTCAAGCCTAAACCTCAAAGCCAAGTGGTGAAGTAACACGTTCATGCGTTGTTAAGTGAACCCTTTATCACTTCGTGTCTTTTATTAGTGTTTGAGTTTTAATCTCTTTTGTATGTTTTTGTGCTAATGAAGTTTTAATAAAAATGAAGGTTTATAGAAGTTGGGTTTGGATTTTTTTTAATAAAAAAGTACAAAAAAATCAAAAAAGTACACATAACCGGAAAAACAGGTTTCGTCCATAACCGGTTTCAAAACCGGTCCCAACCGGTTCCTGTCGGTTCCTCCATATTGCTTCCTAAACCGGTTACTCCCAAAAACCGGTTTCACCCTTCAAATTTAGTAACCGGAACCGGTTAAAAAAAAACCCTGTTTTTGCACCTCTATTCTTGCTTCTATAATTTGTATATTAAAAGCGTGTGAATGATGAGTTTAACTAAAGTTTATGGGGGCATATTGTAATTTTAATAATTTAATTATTAACCCATCCATAAATGAGATATATATTTTTTAAGGTAACAGAGACTCATATATACTATTTATAAGTTACACCAATATTTTTTTTAAAATTACAACACTTACACGTTTTAAATTTGGATCCTCACTAAAAAAGACACTAACTCTTATCATCGGGCTATAACCCAAAAGACATAAATCAGTTTTACTAAGTAATTAAAACAACACTTGTAATGTAATGTCATGAAATGAATAGTAATAAAATAACATAAGATTTCGTATGATTATATGACTTACTGTTTAAGAAACTTTTTGATTTGATAAATCATATATGTGGATCTTATAGATAAGGGTTGGGTTCTATAGAAAACCAATATTTTGTAAAAAACTAAAAAATTAAGAAAAAATTATTTTTTTAAACTTTTTTTTATATGTTTCTTTCATGATTTTAAAATACTGGAAAAAGAAAAAACTTAAAAAATATTTTTGAGTTTTTTTAAAAAATAAAATAAAATTCGGATTTTAGCTTGAAATTAATAATTGCACTATGCAGCAATAATATAAAATTGATTTATGAATGCCAATTCTTTGTTTTTTACATTTTTCGCATAAACCACGTCCATATTTAAGTTAAGTTTCTTCTTTTTAAGTAGTTTTAATTATAATAATTATGCAATACTATTACTACTATTGAATGATGCATTAATAAAAAATCACTAAACTGTTTATTTTTTTAAATTTTTTTTCCCATAAATAAAGCTAATAAAATTATAGACTCTTTGGTGAAATTCTTTTTAAAAATTATTAATATATGAAGAAGTTGTAGAGAAAAAAAAATGTTGGTTTTTTGGATAATTATTGGTTTTCTGTAGATCTTTTCCCGATAATCTCCTATCGGGCTCAAAATCAAATCATCGTTCATCTTGTAAATCTTTTCTAAAGATAAACATGGAATTGTGGAGATGGTTAGAGCAAACGTGATGTGATAGATGTGGATTTAACTGTAATATTTGAGTTAGAGTTGATTTATATTAAATTTAATATGAAATCGAGCCAAGCTAAACAAACACTTGAGCCAAACTAATCACTTGATTTTATAATCAACCGAACTAAGTTTGAGAATTAACATCTCGCTTGATTTTGTAAATTTGAACTAAACTAAGCTGCTCGTTTTATAAACAAACCAAGTTTGAGCGGACCTTCACTCGGTTCTTTTCATTAGTGAACGAGAACGACACTAGTTGTAGGTTTCCTAACTGTTTCTTTTACCACATGTAGATTTATTTTAAAAAATATAGAATTTGCTGTTAAAAAACTATGGCCAGGCTTGAGAGGTGCGGAATTACAATGGACCCAAAATGAAAATCGTGAAATAGTTGAGGGTACATTATGTAACTACCGCCCATAACCCATTGTTCATCATTCCACATCTACCAATCGCAGATCCTCAAAATCAAAATCGGAAACTCGGGTGACTGACTGTCGTCCGACGAGATCGAGACGAAGACCTGCATCTTCAAATCCGTCGCCCAAATCTCACCTTTTTCGCCGCCAATCCTCCGAGACCTTTCGGAATTTTCTCTACGCGTATTCTCCGATATTATAGAGGTACGCTTTTCCATTTCAAAGTTCCAAACACATGCTTTTATTTTACGCAAATTATACGCCTAAGTCAAATCTTGTACACTTCACATTCGATATGAGTAATCGTACCAATCTCTTTTTAATCTGTTAATTCAACTCATTGTGCTAGTTCGGTTGGGATTCAGGATTTGGAATTTTGCTTTTGAAGGCGAAGCGATCTGATCTGGATTTTAGGTTAGGGCAATTCTGGTAGTATAACAGATGGGGCTGGTGTTTACTAAATTGTTCTCTTCGGTTTTCGGAAACAAAGAAGCTAGGATCCTTGTTCTCGGTCTTGACAATGCGGGCAAAACCACTATTCTGTGTATGATCTAATCTCTTTCACTGTTTCTAATCTTTTGTACAAGTTGAACTTATGTGTTGATTGTTAATTGGTGTTTAGATCGGCTTCAGATGGGTGAAGTTGTCTCCACTATTCCAAGTTAGTTCTGTTTCTTTGTCTCGGTTTTCTTAGTTGCATTTGATCAACATATATGAAATTATTGCATTGCGTATTTAGGTTTCTGACATTGTTGTGTTGGATTGCAGCGATTGGATTTAATGTGGAGACTGTGCAATACAACAATATAAAATTTCAAGTCTGGGATCTTGGTATGTTTGCTAGTTGTTCTTGATTTTTTCTGTTAGTATGTTTTGAGTTGATCTTCTCAAATGAATAATGGCTAGATAGGTGTTGAAAGTTGAAACCAGTTAGTTCTGTAGCAATTAGTATTTACCTTGCTCAGTGAAAGATTTTAGTTAGTTAGCTGTCTGGATGAGATGACCTGACCAATCTGAACATTGGTCCTGCAACTATGAATATGTGAAAGAGTGAGAATGAACTCATGAAGCATGGTGTTTTTTTTAACATATGGTTCTAGGCTAGTTTGAAAACTCTATGTTAGTCTACTTGATGCCACATTCTTGCACTAACCATTTCGATATCCTTAAATTTGTTTGGAATATATGACGTTAACAAAGTATATTGTGCTTTAGCAGGAAATTTACTAAACTACTGATGAACGACAATCATGAAACTGATTTTTCGGGAATAAGCCCAAATTTTCCTGGATTTACTTGAAATCAGTTTGTACCCTGATATTAGAGTCTGCTTTATCTCATGCATTCTTACTTATTTGCTTGAAGCACCCTTAGCTAAGGTTTTTACTGTGTCAAAACAATATACAAGCTTTTTGTTTTTTAACATACTGTTTAACCAAGTACATTTTTTTAATCAAATAAGCATCATTTTCATTAGAGGTCTAATGGTCTATATGATGGTGGAAACATACAACCAAAGTATCGGAGAGCATAGAGTTGAACACATGAATTCAGAGATTGGAGTCCTTAAAAAGTGAACTTTTTATGAATGGGACAAAATGATCATATCATCTAGCACAAAAAGGCTGAAAATCAGTAATGCAGAAAAGTCATTTTGATCTCTTTGATGGTTCCAATTGATAGATGTATGAAGCTATGGTGAGATGAGAATGTGGGTGATGAGATACATAAAAGGGTAAAAACATAATAACTTGAGCAATGTTTATTTTGTGCTAAATGAAGAACTTGGTAGGCAGTAATAAGGTTGAATCAAAAGTAGTTTTGCTGTAGTTGCATATGATTAATATCATAACCGTGTTGGTAAGCATACGTAAAAGGAGATATTGTAAAGAATTTTTGATAAACATGTATTTCCATGGACAATCTTTGTGGGCATCTAAATTTATATTATTTTTATATATATCTCTCTTTTTTTTTATTAATTTTTTTAATTAGTTTTTTTTGCTTTTGATTGTATTCTTTGAATGATATTCATTTTGTCTATGTTTTAGTATATCTTGCTTATACAATGTTTTTTTTTTTGGTTACAGGTGGGCAAACCAGTATCAGGTAAGTCTTTAATTGATCTTCTCATATCACTTCCATTTTGTATGCCAAATTGCTAATGCCACAAAAACAAGCGGGTTTATTATGATTGCTTGCTTGGATTTAACTGGAGTTTCTCCTCTTGTGGGCTTGGGGGTTGGGGAGTTCAAGGTGGGCCAGGCGGCTTCTAAGGCTGCGGCGGGGAAAGTGAACAAGCACGAAAAAGCGTGTCTTGAAAATCAACATGTGTTTGTTCCTTTTGCCTTTGACACCTTTGGGTTCCTCGCTCCTGAGGCTGTGGAAACACTCAGTAGAGTCCAACGGGTCATGCATGGTAATGTGGTGACCCCCGGCGCTAGGGATGTTGTTTTCACACGGCTTAGTTTTGCAATTCAGAAGGGCTTGGCGGCGCAGCTTGTTGCCCGCCTCCCCTGTTTGTCGGAGTGATTGTTCTGTAACTTTTTTAATCACATGTTTTTTTAAAGTTAAAAAAAAAAAATATATTATTATTATTATTATTATTATTATTATTATATTTTTATCTTTTCTAATTCTAACTTTTTCACAATATAATAAAACTCTTATGAAGTTGACATGCTGGCTTTTGTCATGTTTTTTTCTCTGGTTCATCAGTTGATATATTGTGAGTTCTTTTAGGCCATACTGGAGATGCTATTTTCCAAATACGCAGGCCATAATCTATGTGGTTGATTCCAGTGACACAGAAAGACTAGTAATTGCGAAAGAAGAATTTCATGCAATTCTAGAGGTATTTCTTTTTTCTTCACGTTGATCCTTTAACAAACTTTTTATTAAAAATTTTATTCTCTTAACTTCAATCATGTTTTTAAAATAGGAAGAAGAGTTAAAAGGTGCGGTGGTTCTCATATTCGCTAACAAGCAGGTTGTTACATGAACTTGTCACACAAGCAACATAGATATTTTAATGTTTGATCCATCCATCAATTATCATTACCAAGTAATTGGCTGTCATGGTTTTTTTTAATAGGATCTTCCTGGTGCACTTGATGATGCTGCTGTGACAGAATCCTTGGAATTGCACAAAATAAAAAACCGTCAGTGGTCAATATTTAAAACTTCTGCAATCAAAGGCGAAGGTCTCTTTGAGGGCTTAGACTGGTAAGTACTTCTTTTGGGTTAGTCAATGATGAATGAACTACTTTTGATTATTAACATAACCGCCATATTTTAGCGTTTTGCATAAGTTCCAACTAATTATTTCTTAACAGGGTTGTTGCGTTACCTGGAAATTTTAGTTATACACATATATATACAGTTATACAGACACATATAAATACATACTTACATATACATATATTTATACATAGAGAGGGCATTAATTTTGAAAACCAATAAATATGTTGAGAACTGCGAGAACTATTTTATCCCTTGTGCTTTTTAATATATAAATTGACTATAACATATGTGGATTTCAGTACATTTAAGATTTATTTTTAGAAGTATGTAATTTTTTTATTTAGTCTAAATGCATATATCCTCATAGAATTAGGTTTTGCTAAAAAGCAATTTCTGACGTGTAAAAAACACACTAACCCACTATTGAAAACAAAACAACACGACACTATTAAAAAATAGTGGGTTAGCGTGTTCTTTAAAAATTACACAGTGCATTAGCGTGTTGTTTGTTTTCAACAGTGGGTTAGCGTGTTTTTGTCTAGTCAACACGTGGTTTCTTTTTAGGCTTATGAGACACTAGAGTTCTTACAATAACCCTATGCTATGCACATATCTATGGTTTTTTCACTTTAAAAAAATTAAAGAGAGACAAGATAAAATCAAAGAAAGAGTGAAAAGATAAAAAAAAAACTATTGTTTTTCAATTGTATCTCTTCCATTGTAGCAATAGGTACCCAATTCTTATACAGTCTCATGGTTCTCAACATATACACATACATATGGGTGGGTTCAAATGAGAACCTCTTAATATTTAAAAACCATTCGGAACCCTTGGTGAATACATGTATTCAGGTGTGAATAGTTGAATCATTAATATTTATAGTGTCTTCACTAGCGAATACATGCATTCACCCGTGAATATAATATTTGTGAAACCTCTAAAATATTATAATGTATTCACTAAATGAATATAATGGTTTCTAATGTTCAAAGACTTACTCGTACTCATTTGAACCCATCAGTTTGATGTACACAGCGTCACACCCACACACACACATACATACATATATTGTTTAGTTTAAATTATGCTTTTAGATGTTACATGCTTAGAATATTACATTTTTGATGGTAGGTTGAGCAACACACTCAAGTCTGGAGGTGGCTAAATACTTCTCATCACAATAAGTTCGTGACATACTAGTCTGCTTGATATGGTCTTTAGCTATGAGTGCCAAGATGTCTTTTGGAGGCCAAATACTGATGTGTTACTGAAGTATCTAAATTGTATGTGTCATACCACCATTTTTCTTGTTTGGTACATCTTTTGTTTCTTCATAGCTTCATTGTTTTATGACCATCACTTTTTTTTCTTTCTTTCTGTATTTGTTTGGATTTCTTCCTCCTTAGGAAATGAATGTCATGTAACATCTATCTTTTCCTTTCGTGGCTGAAAGTTCGGTACACACCGTTTTTTTTGTTTTTTTTGTTTTTTTTGTTTTGTCAATACACAAGATCTATAGCAATTCCTAGGTTGGAAGTTGGAACATCCACATATACAGATGAAGGTTCTCATCTTTGGTTAACCACCTTCCTTGTATTTTACATTTTTATGTAAATCCGTTGAGGGCGGACATTGAAGCTATCATCGTCCATGTCGTTGAAGCTTGTTGGGCTTTACTTCATCTTCTTAATGTTGTGATACATCATTGTAGGTGCATCATTCATTCATTCGTCTTTTTTTTTCTTCTAGTTTTATGACAAGAAGTATTAACTAATGTAGGATTCACTACCATCCTCTTTTTTTTGAATGAACAACAAACAAAGCTCCGAACCCTGGAACCCGCAGGGACCCAACTAGACAAATATAGCTCCCTACGGGAGCCCAAGCCAATTTAATTGTTGAGTCCATTCAAAGGAAAACCCAACCCCACGAGCGATCGGGTGATATAAATCTATTGGGCTCAGGGATTGAACTCGCAACCTTTACGTCATGAGGCTTCCCCTCATTGTTAGCTACCACTAGGACCTAGGACAAGTCCTAGTGGTAGTTCACTACCATCATCTCATTCCCGTCTGCATTATTATCAAAGTGACGAGGATGAATACAAGGTCGACAGCACGAATGACTTTCCTGTTAAAATCCTTTAAATAATTGAAGCTTAAAGGATATTAAATATAGGTATGTTATCTTAATTATTTTCTCTTAATTTTTATACTTCAGGAAGATCAGAAACAAACCCAAACCCCTTAAAGGATCCACACGAAAAGAAAGAACACACCACGCAAAGAAGAAACACGAAACGAAATACAACCCAACTCCCCCCCCCCCCCCCACCCGTCATCCTGATCATCTCGATGAAAGAACAACACCAAACTCACCCACATCCATAGACGATTATGCGTACACACCAAAAATCACACAAAGCATTGAACCCAAGATCCCCACCCAGATTGAAGTTCCATCAACAGACCCGCATAAAAACAAGAAATTACAACGCATGCATGTAAGTTCGAACCATACACCAACGACATCCATAATGAGGGATGAAAATGTAGACCACACAATTAAAACACAATTTGAACACAGGAAAAAAATACACACACCAGATGAAGAAAAACACAAAACGAAGTACCATAATCGCCTATCAATATGTAAAATCATCCCCCAACCCGACGCCCCTGTCCCGCATCCCAATGAGAAACACACACCAAACTCACCCAACGCCATAGACAATTATAAATACGCACCAAAAACCACGCCAAGAAAAGCAACCCATTACCCCCACCCAGTTTAGAAATTCAATCATATATAACCCATGCAAAAACATAGCCAACCCATGAATGCAATGTAACCATTAGTAGCGAATTTCAAACTCAAACAACAAACCACTACATCCAACAACTTCGAAGGTAGCAAAGTGGCCCAACCTCCAATGAATCAAAACACAACAAGGAAAAAATCACCCACACCACAAAACGAATACACGAAACGACTACACTTGACTGCCTACCTAAAAAACGCAACACATATTACATCCCCGGGATCACACACACCAAACTCACCCCTCCCCCCAAAGGCAGCAAGTGTATTCACCAAACGACACACCCCATGGAATATCCTCAAACTACCCCCCAACTGAACTGAGATGCCATTAAAACAGCCACCACAAAACCCACCCAACCCGATGTACCCGACACCCATTTCAACAATGATATCTGCCCAACCTAATGAAACCACCACCTCACCTAACCTAGAACCTCTCCCAATTCCACCATTTTCTACGCACCCACCAAACCCAAACACCGACTCTAGTTGTTTGATCATCCAAAGGTCGTTCTGTGTAACCTTGACTATGATCCATCTGATCATACCCGACACATATTTTTACGGTGTGTGACAATCTTCTGGTCTTTTTAACTAAGGTACAAATTATTAATACTAGGTACATTCTGTTAATGCATATAGTTTACTTAAAAAGCATATATTAAAGTTAAAGGACTATTTATATAAACTACTTGAGTAAATTGTCATTTTCGTCCCTCTGGTTTGCACCAAATTGTTAATTCAGTCCAATAGTTTAAAAATTGCATCAGACATTCTATAGTTTGCAAAAAATTGCCAATTTCGTCCAATGATTTGTAAAAACTTGCCAATTTCGTCCCTGTGGTTTTCGAAAAAATTGCCAATTCCGTCCAAAATTTTTTTGGTATTGGATTGAACTGACAATTTTTTGAAAACCACGGGGACAAAATTGCACTCTTTAAACTATTGGACTGATTTGGCAATTTGTGCAAAACACTGGACGAAAATAGCAATTTACTCAAACTACTTAAACTAATTTAAAAAATAGAAAAGCCAAATTCTCTCCCCCTCTCCCCCCCCCTCTCTCTCTCTCTCTCTCTCCCCAACGTAATCAGTAACCAGAAACCACCATCACCATAACACCACCACCGCCGCCACCACATCACCACCCACCGTCATCGCCGTTATGCCTTCTCCACCACTGCATAAAACTTATCTTTTTCCCCATAGAAAACCTCTGATTCGCCCTGTTCTGATATCGCTGCCTATTTCGAAGTTAACCACGAGTCACCGCCCTCACCTCGCCAGACGCCGCCATACCTCGCAACCTTAGCGCTAACCGGCAAACTCCAAGTGATAGATATGTGGTACGATTGCGTCGACGACCGTAACTTCAACATTATCCAGCATCAACTCGGAAACATCCTCTACGACCTCAAATGGAACAACGGTACCTCATTCTACTACACTCTCTATTTCGACCATCAATGCACCTCTTCTCGCTCGAAGTTGGAATTCTTCGCCCTAATTGGCTCGCTAAAGCCACCTACCTCGGCCAACATCAAGTTAACGGTTTCCTGCGTTACATTTTGGAGAAATCTGATTTCATCACCTACTACAAGGATGTTGTATCCAGACGCCCCGTTCGTTGGGTATTCTACACCGGTAAGCAAATTATTGTTCAATTACACATCAAACTATAGCTTTTGGTTAACAATTTAGGGAAGAAATTTATAAAGTTAGGGCTAGGGTTTTGATTTGATGATTGGATGTAGAAATGGAGGCACACCTAGTGACATTAAAGTAGGTGTAGCTCTTGAGGATGCAAAGTGGTAGGTTCCTTGGCATTGTTTTGAGCAGATCACTTCAGTTGCAACTGAAAAAGCAAATAGTTCCCAAGGAACAATTGCCGCAGAGTTTAATTCACGTAGCGAGAAAGGTAGAAGAGAGTGAAATGAGAAGACTTAATATTATTGACTATGAACAGGATTTACAGACGCATGTGTTATGAAATTACAGTGATCATTCCAAAAGTCCCTAAACAATTGAGATTACTAAGTATCTATAGGCTTCGGTTATGACACCTTTAGTCAGCACTTTCTCCGTCGCATCCGCATGTACCCTGCTAAATGACACATACACCAAAAACCTCCGAAAGGACTTGGAAGATAAATGACTGGATGTACAAACAAATCCAGTTCATCATTTACTCCATCAAGTCCCCCAAGTCTATTAAGTGAAAAACTGAATTTAATAGACTTTACCTGAAGTTGAAAAGTTTCTTGCCTTTACGACTTTACCGTCGACCACATCCGACGCCCTACCGTTTCTCTGCTTCGACATTTTGTACCGCCCAACTCTTATTTGCTTTACATCACATCAATAGTTATTTTAAATTTCAAAATTTTGACCCTCCTATAAAATTGTCAACATCCTCCTCCACAATTATCCTTTCTTCCCCAAAAAAATTTACCCCAAAAACCAGCATCTCTTCTTGAGAATTCTCCGCCTAAGTGCCACCGTCGCCGATTGATTCAGGTCAGCCTTCTTTCGTTCTTGTCTTTCTTTTACTATGGACCCTGCTAAGAAGGTTTCCTCTAAGCATAATATGTTCATCTCCTTTCCCACTGTTATCCAAGAAGAACTCGATAGCTTCATAAAAGAATTTCATATTCCACGAACCCTAAACCCCATTCTTGGTGAAGAAAACAAACCCATCTGTCCCTTTCCTGATAAGAAATTTGCTCTTTTCCTTGACTCGATTCGAGCTTCAAACTACCGAATCCCATTCTCAAAATTTTTATGTGAAACCCTTACCTATTTTGAAGTACACATTTTCCATTGTAACCCCATGGGCTGGCTCTCTTAAACCACTTCGAAGTTACCTGTTGACGGTTGCACCGTTAACTAGTGATTAGAAGTGATAAATGTGTTTATTTTATGCTTAGTTGGGTTTAATTTCATGATATTGAATAACTACGAGAAGTTGATGCTTTGCAGGTAAACCACGGAGATTGGTCATGCTTTGGAGAGAGATTTAATGAAGTTTAAGTGAAAGCATTGGATGTTAGCATGATAGAGGATGAAAATACGAGAACATGGGCGAAAACGGCGATGAAAACGGAGTTGAAATGAGAAAGTTATGAAGAAAACAAGGATTTTTGGGCAGAATCTGAGATTCGTAAGCTGACAGTGATTTGTAGCCTACGAATCTGTCAGGTCTGAAATAATATATTTTGGGCAGATTCTGAGATTCGTAAGCTGACTGAGATTCGTAGCTTACGAATCTGCCAGCGCTGAAATCGTAAATAAGGGTTTTTTGGAGACTTTTGGGATACCAATCAGTTGGAAACTCTTGGCAGACGAAGGGGGACGAACTAGGGTTCCTTGGGGACGATTTTTTGAGAGAAAAACAAGGGAGAAGATCAATTTTAACATCATAATCATCAAGGAATCATTGAAGAATCATCCATGGAGCATCAAATCATCAAGTTTGCAATCAACTTCACCATGAGAGGCTAAATTTCCTTGTGATTCCTTCTAGACGTAGGGTTTGTTTCTTGACATTATACTTTTGGTTTTCTTTATTTTTGGGATAGCAATCTAAGCGTTCGACGCTTTTTGCTATGATGTGTGTTTGAATGATTGTAACAATTCGGTATTTGCTTTAATCTTTATCTTGAACCATCAGTTCTTGGTGCCGTTGGCAATCGAGATTTATTGGGTAGGGATTTGGGTTGGTTTGTATTGAATGATCATCGAGTGACGACCTCGCATTCTAGTTATCCGAGTTCTTAGTCCTCTTTTATCACTTCCATTCAATTACACATGAACCATGTCTATGTGGTTCTTCCCAATTGAAAACCATAATGTAATGTTAGTTTAAAACCCGAAATCTAGAAGGATCACGTCTTCTCATACTTGTTATTACAAAGTAATTTAATTTCTAATTAATCTCAAATCGGTGTTTAGAATTATTAATCCACGAATTCCATCATCTATAGTGCAATTTCTACATTTTTACTTTTATCGTTTTGCTTAGATATAATTGCTACAAACAACACATGTTCCACATTCTCCCTGTGATCGACACCCGCTTACCACTATCTAATTAGTGTAATTGGGTTTATCTTTGAGTGGGACTTCGACCTCACGTCAAATTTTGGCGCCGTTGCCGGGGAGACGTGCGCAACGTGTGTTTCTTGGTAGCAATTTTGTCTTTGTCAGTTTTACACTGGGTTGTGTTAGTGTGCAGGTACTACAGGTGCATGCGTACTAGGAAATCACAATCATCATCACCATTACTATTTGATCCAGAAATCGAAAGGACGTTCAGGAGGAACCGAATTCTACACCGGGAGAACAAGGTTGTTGGATCACCGAGTACACAGAGCAAGAAAATGGAAACACAAGGTGAACCAGGAAAGCTACCAGTGGGCACATCAGTTTCACCTTCTGATCAACAGATACCACCAGCCACTCCTCCACCTACTTCAACCCCCTCTCCGTTCACTGTACTCACATCTAGCACCACCACTTCAACAAGTTTGCCTGAATCAAACCCATCCAGTTTTGCATCCTATTCGGGCATTCCATCTTTTGACCAATTTTACCCATCTTATGGGCAATCATCCCAACAGAATCAACAACCATTATTTCAGCAAAACCAACCTATAACCCATACCACCTTAACTCAACCATCAGTTTTCACCACTCCGGGTACCCACCAACAAGGTCAACTAAGATTTCAACAACATACACGTATACCGTTCGTGGAGGGACAATATGGGGGATATGGTGATGGTTATGAAGGCAGGTATGAAGATTATGAAGAGGGATATGAAGTAGAGGGCAATGTAAATCAAGGATTCACTCAAGAAGAATTTGCATTTCAACAAAGACCACCGGTCGGTCAATTTCAACAAAGGTATATGAGACCCCCGGTTATGCCAAGACAGCAGCCACCTCCAGCCCAAAGGCAAGCACCTCAACAAAGGGTGCCACCACAGAATCATCAAGGTCCTCCACAAGGCCCACCGCCACGGCAAGGAGTACCAATTGCAGTTCCAAGAAGGCATAACCGTGATGCGGATAGAGGAATTGAATCACATTTCAGACCCATCATAACAAACAACCCATCACCGGTGGTAATTCCTCAAAATCGGGAAGGTCGAACATTTGAGGTAAGGACCAATTCATTACAAAGTCTACCCAAGTTTCATGGGTTGGCAACGGAGGAGCCTTACTTTCACCTTGAGGCATATGATTCTATATGCAACACCATTGGAGGGCAAGGTTTTTCGCCCGACGCAGTCAAGTTGGTGTTGTTTCAATTTTCACTTGAGGATAAAGCCAAGAGATGGTTTCACACATTGCCATCCGCATCCATTTATACATGGGCTGCAATGCAACAAAGGTTTTTGGATGAGTTCTACACAAATCAGAAGACAAGCGATGCTAGAAGGAACTTGAGAAATTTCCAACAACAACAAGGTGAGCTCTTCCATGAAGCTTTTGACAGATTCAACTTGATGTTGAAGAATTGCCCTCATCATGGGATTGATTTGTGGGATCTACTGAATGCATTCCATGAGGGATTGACACCCGAGGATGCTCGTGACTTGATGTCCATCTCAAATGGCACTTTTGGTACAAACTATGAGCAAGACGATTGGGCATACTTGGAGCAAATGGCTGTGACATCAAAAAGGAAGGCACAATCTTCTAGGAGGACTAGACATGCTGTGGGTAGATCACATGTGCAAGCTGTTGTTGATGAAGTGGTTCAAGCTCCTAATCAGGTTTATGAGGTATGTGCAAGTTGTAACGAATTGGGCCATGCAGCTAACCAATGTCCAGGTTTTCAAGAGCAGTTTGAAGAGGTCAACCAAGTGCAAGGTCAAGAAAGAGGTGGTAGGAATTACAACATGAATTCCAATACCTACCACCCGGGGCTGAGGAACCATCCAAATTTTCGCTATGGTAATCCTTCCAATCAAGCCAACCCTAATTTTCAAGGATCTAATCAGCAACCATATCAACCTCGACAACAACAATTTGCGAATTCAAGTGGTAGTGAAGTTATGGATATGCTCAAGATGATGCAACAAGAGATGCACAAGAGAAACCAGATGGATGATGCACGTATACAACAAGATGAGGTAAGAGATAAGGCAATTCAGTCATTGACCACCCAAATGGGTCAACTTGCTACCGAGGTGGCTGATTTGAAGAAAAACAAGGGCCAACTCCCAAGTGACACAGTGGTGAATCCGAAAAATACAAAGCAAGTGCATATTAACATGGTAAGTGTCGTTCCTAATATTAAATTTAATGAAACATGTCTAACCTCTCCTTGTCAAGTTGTTGCAGGTATAGGTGAGACTATCAAAGAAAAAAGAGACGAGGAGTCAGGAGCACCAATTGTGCCAATTCGAGTTGGAAAGCTGAAAATTCCTCGAGCCTTATTGGATTATGGAGCAACTATGAGTGTGTTACCAGGTAGTCTGTATGATCTATATGACTTCGGTCCTTTGCATGTGATAGATAGTGTGGTGAGTTTAGCAGATGAGACTTGGAAGAAGCCACGCGGAGTGGTCAAGGATGTTATGATTCAATTGGGCGAATTCCAATATCTGGTGGACTTTTTAGTGCTGGATTATGCTTCCACAAAGGCTCCAGCACAACATAAAGTGATTCTAGGTCGCCCGTTCCTACACACGGCCAACGCTCAAATCAATTGTCGGGACGATATCATCACAATGACCCTAGAGAATCGTAAGCTATTTTTCAATGCCTGGACCAAATCTATCACCTATGAGTCTGCTGCAAGGGTTGGTGAATCATGTGTTTTTGATACGGGTGTTCTTCCACACATTATGGGTGTATGTGAGGGTGCATGGTATGATGAGGCTACTGCGAGTGCAACAGAAGGTAAACCACCAGATCTTCGAAGCTCCGGGAGTAATGTACTCAATGTTGATCCCCATGGGTATAAAAATTACACACATTTCAGTACATACAACAAGTTTGCACCCCACCAAATGAAAAAGCACACTGGAGAAGATGGCAGGGGCTACATTTTCAAACCACCATAACTGAGAGTTGGCATGGTCTGGCTGAAGACTAGTAAACTTAGCGCTGCCCGGGAGGCAACCCGAGGGCCGTTGTAACACTTAAGTGTGGGGAGGATGTGGCAGAAAGTTGGAGAATCAAGAGCATCATATGTCTCCAAGCGCTAATCAGGTCCATGTATTTATTTTCCATGTTTCTTAGTTTTATTTTAGTAGTTATATATTTATAAAAAATAAAAAAAAAAAAAAGAAAAAAGAAGAAAAAAAAGAAAGAAACAAAAGAGTTTTAGTTAGCACCGTGCATCCTTGCAAAACCTCTAAAACCATACATTGGGGACAATGTATCCCAAGTGTGGGGATGGGGGAAATTTTTAAATTTTTTTGTGTTACGTGTTCCTGACCCCGGTGATTGAACAAGTGCAAGTTGGTTAGAGGCCCGATTGGTGGGAGTTGAAAGTGTTGGTTCCTTGACATGGTCATAATTCCCTTTATTTGCTCAATATTGCCTAGCAAGTTTGATAGAATTTTTAATCAAAGGTAGCATGCTTCCGGTATAATAATTCATGCAGCAAACCGGCAACCCATTTTCCACAATTTGTGAGCTTTGAGCCTTATACTCATGCCTAGCATAGAAATATTTATTCATTGAGTGTGGCTATGTGTTTATTACTTTAGAACTTGTGCAACTGTTGCGTTCTGAGATCTTGGCTATGATATGCATGTGAAAATGATTTAGGCATTCAGGTGAAGCCTCGTCTCGATGTGCGTGAGTGTGGGATTTGGGGGTTGGGACCTC
Source organism: Deinandra increscens subsp. villosa (assembly GCA_039602395.1). Classification (NCBI taxonomy): domain Eukaryota; kingdom Viridiplantae; phylum Streptophyta; class Magnoliopsida; order Asterales; family Asteraceae; genus Deinandra; species Deinandra increscens. The sequence continues at coordinate 2,300,236 of JBCNJP010000020.1, read as the reverse complement.
ATACATTACATATATGAGCTTGGTAAAAGTGAGGGGCGGGGGTTTGGGTCCATTAGAAGCCATGTTGTGCTTATTGCCTATTGATTGATCACCCGAGCCTTCTCCACTCATCTTATTACCCCTAGTGGTCGATTCGGTTTATAGTTGTTTGCTGTTTGTAGATAGAAGTTGAATAAGGTAGTTTGGTGAAGCTGCGATATTTTGTTATGTAATCTAAGCGTTAGACGCTTTTTACATCTCTGTTTAAAAAAAATGAAAAGAAAAAAGAGAAAGAGGAAAAAGAAAAGAGAAAGAAAAATGATGAAAAAAAAAAGAAATTGCAAAATATGAGATCAGTGATTGAAGTATTGAGCAACCAAAAAGAATGTGAAGTTATTGTTTAGCATAGTGTATAACTATTAGCGTTTGTTCTTATGTAATAAATAAGCCGGATCGAATCACTTGAGCCACTTCAAATATTCCCATTCCACACCCTACGCCTAGCCCCGTTACAACCCATTATAAGACCTTTTGATTTGCATGCATGCTATAGCAATTTAGATGGAGGTTCGAGAGTTGTACAAGCTTATGATAGTAAAACAACACATTAGCCAATTGAGTGCTTACTAGCTCATTACGCTAGCCTTCAAATCTTAACCGAGAGGAGTGTTCATTGTGAGGGGTTTGTTGTGTGCATAAAAGACCGAGAGCATGTTAGGTTTGGTTAAAATTCTTGTAGTTTGATTGTTGCATTTTGCTTAACTAGTGCATTGATGCATTTTGGGAATGGGGTATGACTTGGAACCTTAACAGAAAACTGGGTTTGACTGGATTGATTGGATGATTAACAACGAAATGATGTTAAGTTGCTTGGGGTCAAGCAACGGGTAAGTGTGGGGATGTGACGGTTGCACCGTTAACTAGTGATTAGAAGTGATAAATGTGTTTATTTTATGCTTAGTTGGGTTTAATTTCATGATATTGAATAACTACGAGAAGTTGATGCTTTGCAGGTAAACCACGGAGATTGGTCATGCTTTGGAGAGAGATTTAATGAAGTGTAAGTGAAAGCATTGGATGTTAGCATGATAGAGGATGAAAATACGAGAACATGGGCGAAAACGGCGATGAAAACGGAGTTGAAATGAGAAAGTTATGAAGAAAACAAGGATTTTTGGGCAGAATCTGAGATTCGTAAGCTGACAGTGATTTGTAGCCTACGAATCTGTCAGGTCTGAAATAATATATTTTGGGCAGATTCTGAGATTCGTAAGCTGACTGAGATTCGTAGCTTACGAATCTGCCAGCGCTGAAATCGTAAATAAGGGTTTTTTGGAGACTTTTGGGATACCAATCAGTTGGAAACTCTTGGCAGACGAAGGGGGACGAACTAGGGTTCCTTGGGGACGATTTTTTGAGAGAAAAACAAGGGAGAAGATCAATTTTAACATCATAATCATCAAGGAATCATTGAAGAATCATCCATGGAGCATCAAATCATCAAGTTTGCAATCAACTTCACCATGAGAGGCTAAATTTCCTTGTGATTCCTTCTAGACGTAGGGTTTGTTTCTTGACATTATACTTTTGGTTTTCTTTATTTTTGGGATAGCAATCTAAGCGTTCGACGCTTTTTGCTATGATGTGTGTTTGAATGATTGTAACAATTCGGTATTTGCTTTAATCTTTATCTTGAACCATCAGTTCTTGGTGCCGTTGGCAATCGAGATTTATTGGGTAGGGATTTGGGTTGGTTTGTATTGAATGATCATCGAGTGACGACCTCGCATTCTAGTTATCCGAGTTCTTAGTCCTCTTTTATCACTTCCATTCAATTACACATGAACCATGTCTATGTGGTTCTTCCCAATTGAAAACCATAATGTAATGTTAGTTTAAAACCCGAAATCTAGAAGGATCACGTCTTCTCATACTTGTTATTACAAAGTAATTTAATTTCTAATTAATCTCAAATCGGTGTTTAGAATTATTAATCCACGAATTCCATCATCTATAGTGCAATTTCTACATTTTTACTTTTATCGTTTTGCTTAGATATAATTGCTACAAACAACACATGTTCCACATTCTCCCTGTGATCGACACCCGCTTACCACTATCTAATTAGTGTAATTGGGTTTATCTTTGAGTGGGACTTCGACCTCACGTCACCTGTCGGGCTTTGAATCTCACCCCCGAGGTAACCCTTTTTCGGGCATTTTACCGACTAACTATGTCAGGCGATTGGTATACGTTTGAAAAAAGAAGAGACATTACTCCTTTTTGTTCTAAAAAATCGCCTACAAATCGCCACTGGGAAGAACAGTTTTGCTTTCTTGATTCAACCTGCTTACCCAAGAACATGAAATAGCGAGACCCAAAATTCCTTGTTCGTGACGATGCTTCTCTTAATAAAGACATCAACCAGGACCATTTCAGACTAATCAATGAATTCGTTCACCCTATAAGAAGGCTCCCTGAAGAAATTTTAGTTATAGCCAAAGTTAGCCCTTATTGGCCTTATCCCCACTTGCAACCTACAATCTTGATTGATAACAAACGTGCGTTTAATTGTAGTACCACTAACTTTCATTTTTATGTGAGGATCTTTAGTCAACGTCTAATAAATCATTTTTATTTCTGCAGCGATGGACCTGTCAGGTGCCTTACTTTTAAAGGACTTCAACAAATAAGGTTTGGAACTGCCCCTCTCTCTGAAGATGCATCCTCCGGAACTAATCAAAAGTCTCCCAACTCTGCTGAGCAACCCATACTGCACCTTCCAAAGATCCGAAAATGCTTGTTGTCGAAAATTCTTTATCTAAGGACCCCCCACCGTCTCCTCCAATTTGCACAAAACGCAAGAAGCGTGCAGCAAATCCTAACAAGACTGCTCCTGAGCTAAGTGACGAGCCTGAACCAAAGAAACTGAGGAAGTCCCCAAGAACCCATCCCAAAGCTCCCTTCACATCCGCTGTTGAAGTGTTGTCTGATCACCTAGGAGGCGGAATGTCTCATAATTCTCCTGCATCAACCCATGATGATGCGAACACTACTGCTCTCAGCCCCCTAGTCTTGCCCATATGATTGCTAATAATTTTAGTGTTGAGGATTATCTGAATTCCCCACTCCAAACAATTGATCTTACTGAGAAGACCCCCTCACCCTTGATCTTAACACAAGATTCTGAACAGACCTTGGATCATCGCAAGCTCTAGTGTCTTCACCTATCACTTCCACCATGCCTTTGTCAACACATTTCGCATCTTCCAGCCACCCCTCCTTTTTACCAGGTCCGGATCATCCTACCTCTTCTCATATTTCTTGGTTAAAAAATGAACTAAATTTAGTGAATTCCCGAAACACTTTTACCGTTGGTCTAGATGAATTGTTTCTTCCTTCATGGAACATCACCAATAGAGATAGTCTCTTTGATTTTCCACATGCCAAGGATTTCTTTGTGAAATCGGTTGGACCCAGTGATGTAAAAAGTTTGCAAGAATTGCCTGCTCCTGAATTTGCCACGAGTTGTAATGCACCATGCATGCATTCATTCTTTATTCCCGGAACTGTATTCCCGTTGGATCAAGGCCGATGATTTGTTAAAACTTGCCAATTTCGTCCCTGTGGTTTTAAAAAAATGTCCAATTCAGTCCAAAAAATTATTGGTTTTGGATTGATATGACAATTTTTTGAAAACCACGGGGACAAAAGTTTCAATTTTTAAACTATTGGACTGATTTGACAATTTTGTGCAAAACACAGGGACGAAAATAGCAATTTACTCAAACTGCTTAAACTAATTTAAAAATTAGAAAAACCAAATTCTCTCTCTCTTTCTCTCCCCAACGCAATCAGTAACCAGAAACCACCATCACCATAACACCACCACCGCCGCCACCACATCACCACCCACCGTCATCGCTGTTATACCGTCTCCACCACCACATAAAACTTATCTTTGTCCCCATAGAAAACCTCTAATTCGCCCTGTTCTAATATCGCTGCCTTTTTCGAAGTTAACCACCAGTCACCGCCCTCACCCCGCCAGATGTCGCCATACCTCGAAACCTTAGCGCTAACCGGCAAACTCCAAGTGATAGATATGTGGTACGATTGCGCCAACGGTCGTAACTTCAACATTATCCAGCATCAACTCGGAAACATCCTCTACGACCTCGAATGGAACAACGGTACCTCATTCTACTACACTCTCTATTTCGACCATCAATGCACCCCTGCTCGCTCGAAGTTGGAATTCTTTGCCCTAATTGGCTCGATGAAGCCACCTACCTCGGCCAACGTCAAGTTAACGGTTTCCTGCGTTACATTTAGGAGAAATCTGATTTCATCACGTACTACAAGGATGTTGTATCCAGACGCCCCGTTCGTTGGGTCTTCTACACAGGTAAACAAATTATTGTTCAATTACACATTAAACTATAGCTTGTGGTTAACAATTTTGGGAAGAAATTTATAAGTTAGGGTTAGGTTAGGGTTACGGTTTCGATTTGATGAATGGATGCAGAAAGGGAGGCACACCTAGTGACATTAAAGTAGGTGCAGCTCTTGAGGATGAAAAGTGGTAGGTTCCTTGGCATTGTTTTGAGCAGATCACTTTAGTTGCAACAATGGAGGACGGTGGGCCAACAATGGAGGACGGTGGGCGGTTGCTACTCGATGAAGGTCGCGGGGGTGGGTTTGGGTTGTGTTAATTAATATATCATTTTATTTAATATTAAATTTTTTTATTACTCATTACCTATTAATATAAACTAGATGTAGTCTCTACGCGTTTCACGGGGATACCAGTGGCAGACCCACATAGAGCCCAGGGGTAGCGCCCGCTACCCCTGAACTTTTACCCCGACGTGCAAATTTTTTTTTTTATAGGTTTTCGGTTTTTCGCGACCCCTGAAACGAATTTTTCGCGACCCCTGGAAGAAATTTTATGGCTTTTACTTAAAATTATGATCAAAAGTCTCTTAAAAATATGATTAAAAGCCCGTTAACTACCTAAAAAATTTTTTCGGGGGCGCTGCCCCCGAACCCCCGTTAGTCCCCGCTACCCCTGATATTCTTTCCTGGATCCGCCACTGGGGATACCACGAGTACAAAAAACAGTTGAATTGCTATAGCATTACGTAAAGAAAACGAAAATAAAAGAACGTGTAATGATTAAAACGCTTAAAACAAAAAACTTTGTTACATAATCAATAAAACACCAATCGTTTTACGAAAATAATTCGGATCACCACCACAAAAGATCAATCATTTTATGAAAATAATTCGGATAAAACAAAAATAAAAAGCATAAACTATATTAAATAATAACTATTGTTATTATAATAACGAAAAAGAATTAAAATAATGAAAAAAAATTAAAAAAAATGGGCCCTACGTTTGCAGCTCACACATTGACACATATGACAACGGCGCTGAACACCCTTCCAAATCTTTTCCGTGGCCAGGAACGATCCTCGTGTCATATATTACATCCACTACTTGAGTTCCTCCTTCCTAACAGAAGTTCTATACAAATATTCAATACTTCTCTTACACCTGTACAATATATACGTAAAAAGGCGCCAAATTATCCAGAGTTGCAGCGATAACAATGGCGGAAATCAGAGCTGATGGTGGTGGTGGTACAAACTCTTATCCGGCAGGGCGGATCTTCTATAATTTCGCCGAGCCTGTTGCGAGAGAAGACGATGATAGTCGTGAAATTTCGAGAAATGTGACGAAATCTGCAGATCTGATGCCTGTTTTCAATTTCGGTTTCGGAATCGGAATCTCAACAGATGCTAGATTTGAAATTGAAAGCCAGTTCCATGATTCAGTTAACGACGGCGTCGTTCCTGTCCAATCGGCGAACAATTCTCATTCTCATTCTCATTCTCCACCGGCACCAATCGCGGATCATAGATCGAACCGAAATCTCGTCGAAATCGATTTCTACAACAGGAACTTCCAATCGCTTAGCCATAGTGTAAACATCTCAATTCAGATCTTTCAGTTTCAGATCTCTTAGATCTCTTAGATCTAGACGTTGATTTCTATATTTGCTTCAAAATCTCCGATAATTTCAGGTGTCTTCTTCTTCGATGGAGAATCCGTTCATACTGCTACCGGTGGTTAACGGCGGCGGAATGGATAGCGATCGAAGAGGTAAGCGGTTGTCTGGAACGGATAGGGAGGCTAGGGTTTTGAGGTACAGGGAGAAGAGGAAGAAGAGAAGGTTCGAGAAGAAAGTGAGATATGCTTCAAGGAAGGCGTATGCTGAGATGCGACCGAGGATTAAAGGGCGGTTCGTGAAGCGGACGGAGGTGAGGACGGTTTTGGATGTGGATCGATGGTGGTTCACGACGGAGGCTAAGGCTGTGTTTGGCGCACTAGCTGAAAAGCTAGCTGCTAGCTGATAAGCTAGCTGTTAGCTGATAAGCTAGCTGACAAGCTAGCTGCTAGCTGATAAGCTAGCTGCTAGCTGATAAATTATAAGCTAGCTGATAAGCTAGCTGATAAAAAATAACGTTTGGTAAAAACTAGCTGATAAACTAGTTTAAAAATATAAAATGACATAAAAGTACATTCCATAAATGTAAATAAAGATATTTATTTATAAGTTAGGGAAGGGTAAAATTGAAAATATTATAAAAGCTAGTTGAAAAGCTAGTTGAAAAGCTACTCCAACTAGCTTTTCAAAAGCTAGCTTATAAGCTAGCTTATAAGCTAGCTTTTCAAAAGCTAGCTTATAAGCTAGCTTATAAGCTAGCTTTTTGACGTTACCAAACGGGGCTTTTAAAAAAAGCTAGCTTATTAAAAAAGCCCCGTTTGGTAACGTCAAAAAGCTAGCTTATAAGCTAGCTGATAAGCTAGCTTATAAGCTAGCTTATGACGCGCCAAACACAGCCTAATGCTAAAAGTTATGGTGCCGGGGAGGAATACGGCGTCGTTCCTTCGCTTTGAAGGATGTTTTGTTTAAAATTTAAATAGAGAAAGTTAAAAAAAAAAGTATGCTTTACATTTATATAAGATTCAAGTTTTAACTTTGATGCTTAGAAACGTGGTAGCCCGTAGCCATCCTTTATGTAGGTTATATAAAAGATTACATTGCCGGTTTATTTATATTTAAGTAAAATAATTTAAGGTATTGTGTAATTGTATATTTTATTACTAAGATTGTTATCTGTGGGGCACTCGGACATATTTATTGAAGTATTGGGAGGCAAATATTGTTGGCGCGGTTGTAGTAGATTTATTTTGAAGTTCATGTTGTGAATAGAGGATCTTTTGATGGAATATTTATTTGTAATATAAAACGAGATATTTATCACCCCGCGTGTTACTGTAGAGTTGAATTTTTATGCTGATAGCTCTAGTAATAGATATTTATAGTACAGGACATTTACAACGGTTTTCTACTATTGCTAACGAAAGTAAAAATAAGAAGTATAAAACATAAAAGTTAAAGAGTTTTGCGATGAAAGTATTAAACTATTAAAAGTATACTAAAAAAACGAAAGTTGAAAATTTTAGGGGAATAAAATGTCAAAGTCTAAAAGTTGTGTTGTCGAAATATAAAACTATAAAAAAAGTATACTAAAACAATGAAAATATAAAATTTTAGGGGAATAAAACGTCAAAGTCTAAAAGTTGTGTCGTCGAAGTATAAAACTATTAAGAAAGTCGTCGTCAGAATCAAAAACTCTAAAAGTATATTAAAAATGAAATTAGTATAATGAAACAACAAAAGTTAAAAAGTTAAGGGGTATAAAACGTAACAGTCTAAAAGTCTCGTGGTGAAAGTATAAAATATAAAAGTATACTAAAAATGAAGGAAAATTGGATATAAATAATCCGAAGTTTGAGGTGTTGGCCGAGAATAATCCCACTTTTAAAAATAACCCACAGTGGTCCGAAGTTTCACCCTTGTTTTTTCTAACGATCCCGCTGTTAAAACCTCTAACTGTATTAACTCTAATTGTCGACGTGGCCTTTTTTTTATTATTTTTTTTATACACGTGGAATCCACATTAGTCTGCCATTTTTTTATTAATTTTTTATACCCTAATTAGTTTGCCAAACCCAAATCCCGATTCCTTCCTCGCTTCCGCCTGAATTGTTGCTTCCCACATCAGCGGCGGGAACCTCAGCCGGAGCAGGAGCAGGACCAGAACCTGGAGATGGAGGAGTTGGAGGAGCCGGAGGAGTTGGAGGAGTCGGAGGAGAAACGATCGGTGAAGTTGTCACCACAGGTGCTGGTGAAGAAGCGATTGGTCAGTGAGCAGAAGGAGCTGAAGTAGGCGGAGATGGATACGGTGGAGAAGCTTCCGGCACCGAAACGACAGCAGGCGACGGTGATTAGGGGAAAATCCGGCCGGTAGAAGAACATGATCCGAACATAAACAGGAATCGCGTGATACAACAACATCGAATCAAATTCCGTATTCGTCAATTTTCTAAAATCCGGTAACCCAGGGGCGAACAAATCTCCAAAACAGAGATGTTATGCGGAATCTGCTTCACGGATCTCTCATACAACGCGTCAAGTTCTGATCCGGTAGCAGCAGATCCAAATCCGACATTCTTACCAGCCAAATCCGTTATATTAACAAATCCGGTATTCCCGACGGTTTTTCCGGTGGTCTGAAACAACGTCGCCGTGATCGTATTACCACTGCCGATCACCAGAAGCTTTGGCCGATCAAAGTAGTCAAGGAGGACATGAATACTCGAGGCGGTTTTGAAGATTTGGGTGTTGAAATCAGATTTTAAAGGGTAAAGGGATTTGTGGATTTCACGTGTATAATTTTTTTTCTTTAATAAATAAAAAAAGGCCACGTCGACAATTAGAGTTAACAGAGTTAGAGGTTTTAACGGCGGGACCGTTAGAAAAAACAAGGATGAAACTTGGGACCACAATGGGTTATTTTTAAAAGTGGGATTATTTCCGGCCAACACCTCAAACTTCGGATTATTTATATCCAATTTTCCAAAAATGAAAGTAGAAAAGTTAAAAGTTTCGTGGCCAAAATAGAAAACAAAACTTAAAACAAACAATTTTTTTTTAAAAGTTAGAGTGCAGAAAACGTAAAAGTATGAAACATATGTGGCCAACTATGAAAACCTAAAGTTTACTATTTTGTTAAAAAAATTGTAAAAGTTTAAGGGTAGATAATGTCAAACTACCAAACTTGCGTGACCAAAGTTTGAAACCCTAAAACCCCACTATTCCTTTTCCAAATTTTGTTGTATTATACGAGATGTTTTCCACCTCGCGCGTTGCTGCGAGGTTGAATTTGTATACTGAACAAAAGTTAAAAAATTAAGGGGTATAAAACGTAAAAGTCTAAAAATCTCGTGGTGAAAGTATAAAACTATAAAAGTATACTAAAAACGAAAGTAGAAAAGTTAAAAGTTTCGTGGTTAAAGTAGAAGACAACAACAGTTCAAGTAAAAAACGTTTAAAAACGGAAGTTAAAAAGTTAAGGGGTATAAAACGTAAAAGTCTAATAGTCTCGTGGTGAAAGTATATAACTATAAAAGTATACTAAAAAACGAAAGTATAAAAGTTAAAAGTTTAGTGGTTAAAGTAGAAGACCACAAAACGTAAAACAAAAGAAACTTTAAAAGTTAGAGGTTAGAAAACGTAAAAGTATGAAACATATGTGGCTAAACTATGAAAACCTAAAGTTTACTATTCTGTTTAAAAAAGTGTTAAAGTTTAGGGTAGAAAATGTCAATATGCCAAACTCCGTTAAAAAAACGAAGTGTAAAAATTTAAGGTAGAGAATGTCAAACAAACAAACTCTCGTGGCCAAACCAGAAAAAAGAAAAAGACTACTATTCATTTCACAAATTTCATTGTATATATAATATTATATATATAATGGATGTAACTAAGTATATGTATAAACATATTTATTGAATTATGTTCACTGAACATCTTGTAGTATATTTATAGTTAATACATGATTAACGAACATGTAAGATTTACAAATCCCTTAACACTTTCTTGTATACCACGTTAAATGTTGTATTTGTAATGCCTCATTCTCTCTTAACTCTTGATAGCGCCGAAAATTGCCTTCTTATGAATTTGAAAGGGATTTTCTTGTCTGAAGGTGTTAAGCTAAGCCTCGGAATGAAAGTGTCGATATCCAATATTAGTGTCTAATATTATTGTCGCCTCGATTACACGATTTCTCAATGATACGACTTTTAATCTAGTTCTGTTACATAGCCCTGCTTTTTTATAAATATTCCTAAGTAACATTACGGGAACCCCCACCTTTAATATTAGCCTATGGTTTGGCAAACCTAAAATTTTGAGACTATTTAGAATATCATGGAGTATAGGGTTTGATCGAAGTCTTGATGGACATATTCCGATTGACATATATTGTCTGAGCTCAAGTAATCTTTTTCATCTTCGGGAAACATTGATAACATACGATCATTTATCTCGTGAACATCTTCACTTGTCGGTGCTCGGGCTGAGTATCGGGCCGACCCGGACCGGAACCGCAAAATCGTGAAACCGTGAACCTCTTGAAAGTGAGAACCAGAACCGAAATCCATGGAAGCTGTCCGGGTTGGTTCGGTTTTCACGGCCCGGGGTAGTGGTTCTGATGCTTGAACCCGCGTAATCTGTGAATTACATAAATCGATGAAGAATGAAGTATGAGTATGTGATAACTCATAAATCACATAAAGGTATTCTTGTTAGTTTCACCATAGTTCATAAATAACCACAATTTATAATGTAATTGTTAGCTTTATGAGTTCATCACAGGTCATAAATCACAGGAATATATATATGTTACTTGCATTCCTCGTTTGTATTTTATTTCACAATCCTTTTATTTAATTTAAAGGTAATCACTACATTTAAAAGAGAATCAAGACCTTAAAAACACGATTTTTTATATGTAATATATGTAAATATTCCTTACAATCGGTTTCGCGGTTCCTAACGGGTTTTGGACCGGACCGACCCGTAACCTATAATGATTGAATTCAGAACCGAGAACCGGATCGGTATATAATTTGGTGGGTTTCACGGGCCGGTCCAGGCAGGTCTGTAATGTTTCGCGGGTCCGGATCCGGTTTTTGTTCACCCCTAGTTGGTACCCATATTGTTCTTTCCTGGAAGAAATTTGGGTCATGGAAATTATTGAGAACAAAGGGTAAACCAAATATATTAATTTCTCCAATCCAATTTTGCTACCCGAATTAATATCTCTTTTGCCAGTTTTCTTCAGAAATCTTTTAACTCTTTATGCCAACGGTCGTAGAATTTTGACCATAATATATCTCAGGATTTTGAACTAATGCTAGGATTTTGTTTGTTGTTGACATTTCCAGCTGCTCTCTAGCTTGCAGTTTGCCCGTCAACCCATGAAATGATAGATTTGAAAAATCTTTGTCATGTGTAAGAAGCAAAACATAGTTTTCATATTTGTTTGGCATTGCTTCTAAAAATTTCTCCTTCAACTCCTCATCAGACTTTTTAATGTTTACTACACCCATCTCACTCATGAAGTATATAAACCTTCACACCAAATCAGGAATACTTTCATCAAGATAATGTCAAAAATTATCAAATACTTTATTCAGAACTTTTCGTTTACTCTTCATGTATTGATCATTGCCTTCACATCTGCATTCCAAAGTATCCCACAATGTTTTAGAAGGTTGCATGATTTGAGTTGATGCAACAACTCAGTTGGTGACAACATTGTAAGAATACCGTAAGCTTTCTTTTCTCTTTGATAGTATTTCCTTTCAGCATCATCAAAATCATTTTGGGCTTTAGGAGTGCCGTCATCCATTGGATGTTGAAAACCATCTTTGATTGCAATCCACAAGTCGACATCAGTTGTATCAATGTAAGCTTCGAATCTTTTAACCCAGTGTTGATAATCTTCAAATTTCAACAACTTGGGTACTTTCTGACTTGTACCAATTTCGTTGTCGAAATTATGCATCGTTTAAACGGAATTTTGAATTGTTGAAATTTGTTATATTCTGATCGAACGAACCAAAGATTACCAAAACCAACAAACTGATTTAGTCAAACGAACTGGAAAAGTCAACTTATAGTCAACAGACATAAATATAGTCAGCGAACTAGAATTTCAATGAACTGAAAGATTCCAAACTGACAATTGATGAAGGAACCAACGCTTCGTGAATAACCGTCACGAACCAGAAAATAAATGTCACTAACCAACCATGAAGATGTACTACACGAACCAAAAACCAACGAACCTAATTCTTGGAAGATTCAAAGAACGAACCAGAGGACTCAACCGACGAACCAAGAAATACAACTAGCAAACTGAGAAATTTCCAACGAACCAGAACTAAAAACTCTTATTTTTGTCGAATTTAAGAGTTTTAACACACAATTTAAATAGACGCGAAGAATTTAACAAAATAAATGTTTTAGAAAGCACTTAAGACCAGAAAACTCAGAAAATGATTGAATTTGATGAAAAACTCACTTGTTTTTAACCAAAATCTTGAATTCACTACACAAGATCAAGTAGAGCAACCTGGATTTGCTCTAATACCACTTATAAGTTCCTGGATGGATCTTACTACTAGTTTGATAATCAATTCAATAAGAAGAAGATGTAAATAAGATATTATTTTATTGATTCACTTTAATAACAATGAGAAAACTCTCTCTGGACACAAAGCTCTCACACACAGAAACACCTAGTTCTCTCAGACACATATGCATCAGTGACAAATGACTAAGAGTCTAAGACTTCACTTTATATAGTAGCTATTGTCCAACGAACCTGGCTGAACAATGAATCACCAATTCGTTGCTAACGATCCATTAGTTCGTGAGCCAGTTCGTTGATATCTCAACTAAGACTCACTAATTCTATCAGCTATTCTAGATACATCACATGACATACAAATTATGCTCTAACATATGTTGTCACTGCCCTCTCAATCTAATAGGGGAAAGCAGAGCAGTGATGGCACTTTCCGAATGACCTTGCATATCACTCCTGAAGGACACCTTCGTTTTACAGCTCGAGGTAGATGAAGACCAACCTAAGTCCGTCAGTGCTTACCCTGCAGATTGGGTTGATGGGGAAGTCACCTTATGTGGGCTAGGAGGTTCAACATCATAACTCTCAGTTGTAGATAGGCTTGGAATATGTAGAGCAGTGTCTAGGGACTTAGGATGTGAGTCCAATCCTAATAAGTCAGTTTCTGTAGAAACTTCCTTAGCAATTTGGTTATTGCTTTTGGTATTCTTCCTTGGCCTTTGTGAGCCTAAGGAAGAGCTAGAAGCATATTTGATTGAGGATTTTTTTAGTTTGGAAGAAGAAGCAGGTGTTAACTCAGCCATTGCTACCTTGAGCTTGTTGCACAACCTTTGGTTGTGGAACAGGGTAATGAGTGTCTCTGCCATTATATTTTTCATTTAGCCTTTGCATATCAGCAAATCAGTTTATGCAGCCACTTCATGTATCAAAATAGTTTTTGGCAAATTTGGGAATTCATAGTCTAAAATATGTTGTAAAACCGGGGTATATATTAAAGAAAATTGGGGTTTCAGGTTTCAGAACATGAAAAGCAGATGTATGTGGTGCACATAACTCATACCAAACAGATTTTTTTGAGAGAAAGGCACTGAAGAGTGTTGTGGGCTAAGTATTTCCAAACAAGTGGAAGTTGTCCCCTTTGTTTGACGCTCGCCATAGCCGATGTTTATGAATGTGGGTAGGTAAACATCTAACTTATATCCTTTGTCACCACCATCAACATTAAACACCAAAGGCTTCTTGATCATGTCTTGAACACATGTGCTTTACTTTTGACAATCTCTTTTTTCTATAACCGCCCGAGATAAAAATGGGTTTGTTTATTAAAAAAAACACATAAAATGGGCCTTGTTTCTTTCTTCTTTATGTGCTAGTTTTGATTTTTTTTCTTTTGGTAACGCATTTTTAATATTTTGATTTTGTGTTAACGCTTATGCATTTAGGTTTCGACTTCTTTTGTTCTTCATATCTTTTAAATTTTTTTTTTGTTTTTTTTTAATGTCGTGACTTGCCCCCATCACATTGTGTCTGCTTATCCATATCAGTTTTACTTATGTTTGCATATTGATTCGGCCCGAACGCCAAACAAGATTTTTATTATATATCATCCATGTATGGCATGTTATGTGTTAAAAAGGATGATAAGTTGTGTTAAAAATGACAGAATGGTCGGACGCTATACGTGAAAGGTATCTACTGATGAATATAATATTTTTATTTTAATTATGTTAAAAAGTTATTTAATCAACCGAATACAAGTGGACAATCACCCCCACGGGCAAAGGAGGCGGGCAACAAGCTGCGCCGCCAACCCCTTCTGAATTAAAGATTAATATAACACCGATAGATAAGCTAGCAAAAGGTACGCAACTCTGGTATCTAATAAACCAAGTTACCTGCATAGAATTTAACAAACATAGTTGCAAATGAAACTCTTCTTTATTTATTAATATTGTAAGGAAAAATAAAAGCACATATGTAAAACTATAAGGAACAAATTTGGGGGATGTAACACAGATAACTTAGCAAAAGGCAAGCAACTCGGGATCTGTTTGGAAAATCTCCATGTCTTGTTTTCCTAGGCTCACAAACACTTCGATGCCATCCCCATTCCTAGCATCTACAAAAACAAACCTATTACACATGGGTGTTACTGCAGATGGAACCACTTTTATGGGCTTTCCCCACCCAAAATCAATTCCATGAAGAGGATACCAACACAAACTTGAAGATAAATAATAGCCAACTTTTCTTTGCTCACTTTTGACAATGGTTGGTAGATCTGATGTGTGCTGAAGTCTTTCAATCGCGTCTTGAATGTTTTGAAAACCTTGAACTTCCATCTTCAGGTTTTTAAGTTGGCTAATAAAATTACTAGGTGTAGTTTGGTTTGGATTATCTGTTGAAAAAGCTGGCAAACATACAATGTTCCCAATGGTGGTTTTGGGCAATGGCTCGGTCATTTTGTTTCTTATCTCGGTTGCAAGAGCAAATCTAGTTGGCTTGAAAGATCCTAAATTATTCTTTCTAGCTGCTTTAATGGCACATTTGTAAAGCAGCCAGTTTAAAACCTCCATCCGTGTAGGGTTCGTGATCGGTTGTTCAGATTGTGTAGTCATTTTTATAACCTTGAGCTTAAGGTCATTTAACCTTGAGTTAGGGAACACAAAACTCCTTGTGACAGCACCATCTTGTGATTTACTAGTTGGGATTCCTTGGTAATTTAGGTTTGTATTCTTAAAAGAAATGAAATAGGGGTTAATAGGTGATCCATGACCATTGTGCTCCTCTCTTGAGCTCAAACGTGTCATTATCGCCCAATCATTAAAAAAGTTGCACAAACTACTTCCATCTGCTATCTTGTGGGATAATGAAACCGCCACAGCTATGCCTCCGCATGCAAATTGGTTGACCTGGATTGCCAGTGGGCTCGCTCTATCTTTCTCAAAACTACAACTTCTCAACTGTTGCCATACCAGACCATTGGGGAATAGTTGGTCTAGATCTTCATATTGCGTGTTATTGAGGAAATCTGAAAGTAAGTTGTCGTTGTGTGCTTCAAGGAACTCAACTCCTTCATCGTTGCAATCTACAAAGGATGGTGTGGTTTTGGCTAGCCTACCCGCAAATGGGTAGTATTGTGTTAAGGTTCGAGATAATGAGTTTTTCATATCCATCATTTTAACATGAGAATTAGCATGAAGTTTAGAGTTTGGGTAGAAGATAACCATCGGCATATATGCATCTGGGGCTAATTGATCAAACAAAGACAGATTGTAAGTTTTAAGACGAGAAGGGGTTGGAGAAGAAGGCTTGATGATTTTTCTAGAGACAATTGTGTGAAGATGCCTTTGGCCACATCTTACCATGTTTCTTATGATCTCCATCTTAATTTGAAAAAAATAAAAACTAATTGTTTAATGATATATGCGATGTATAGTTGGTATCTTATATAGTGTTATATTCATAATTAATGCATGCGCAGTCACACATTAATTAATGACAATAGGATTCTAGGGGTAGTTTAGTTAAAGTGCTATTTTTTTTTTGAACAGCAAATTTATTTCACCAAAAGGAAAAAAACGGCCCCGGGATCTAGCAAGGGGCTAGCCCAGAGACATCCCCTACATCATACACATAGAGATCCAATCTATACTTTTTCTACATCTATTATTGCACCAAAACATGCACCAAGCCTTAATATTACAAATTACATTGCTAATGGCCGGAATCTTGCTCCTGAAAATCACCTCGTTTCTTTCTCTCCAAATACTCCAACACGAGATGAACATAGCCGCATGAACAAGCTCCTTCTTATTCTTTGGAACCACCTCTAACTCATGAAAGCGGACCACATCCATGATTGACAAAGCCCAAAAACTTGGAAGCTTGAACCACTCCATAACGAAATGCCAAATCGACGCCGCGAAGACGCAGCCGGTGAACAAATGGAGCGTGGAATCCTCACCATCATTGCAAAACCTGCAAGCTCCCGAACCAATTTGCACCCCTCTCTTTTGAAGCGCCATTCCGGTAGGAATACGGTCACGAGCAACTCTCCACATAAAGGAATTGACTTTAACGGGAACAAGCTTACACCAAGGAACCGGCTCGACATCCGGCCTTCCCATGCTCCCCTCTAAAGCCTTCCTCACCTCCTTGGAACAAAACTCAGGCCCAACACCCCCATTCCAAACCCACTGCCCCTCCAAAAAATTCATCTTCCTTTTCATGTCAAAGTTCTTATTCACCAACTCATTATTTAAGGCAATAATTTTTTCCAAATCCCCGTGATAGATAACTTGCAAGGGAAAAAATCATGTCTTCCGGCAACCTCATGAATGGAATAAATAACCCGAGTCCAAAGCTTCCCCTCCTCCTTTTTTAACCTCCATAACCATTTACAAAGAAGGCTTGAATTAAAGATCTCCAAATCAACCAAACCAAGCCCCCCATGAGCTTTAGATCTACATATCTCCTCCTTATTAACCCAATGGATTTTTTTCACCTCATCGGAACCACCCCAAAGAAAACGAAATCTAATACGGTTCAACTCCGCAATCACCCCTTTAGGAGCCTTAAACAACGAGAAATAATAAGTGGGAAGGCAATCAAGAACACTTTTGACAAGAGTAAGTCTCCCACCAAAAGAGAGAGTTTTTGCCTTCCACTTAGAAAGCCGCTTTTGAAAAGTCTCCACCACCGAGTTCCAAAACACCTTCCGGTTCATATTGGCGCCCACCATCAAACCCAAATACCGAAAAGGAAAAACCCCCTCCGGACACTTCAGAATCTCCGCCATCCTCTTTATCTCCTCCGGCTCCACGTTCACACCATAGAGGGCACTTTTATGAAAATTAACTTTTAAACCCGACACCAAATAGAAGCATCGCAAAATCCTAACCAAGTTACGGACATTGGACTCACACCACTCACCAACCACCATGGCATCATCGGCATAAAATAAATGAGAAATCACCGGACCCTCTTTAGGCAACCGGATCCCTTTGAACAATCCGGAAACCTTTGCTTTGCAAATCATCCAATCCAAAGCCTCCATAGCAACAACAAACAAATATGGAGACAACGGATCACCCTGACGAACACCCCGAAAGCAATTAAATTCCGATGTAGGAGACCCGTTGACCAAAACAGAGGCACGAGCCGAAGAGAGGATTCCTTTGACCCAAAGCCGCCATCTATCCGGGAACTCCATATGCTCCAGAACCGAATCGAGGAAAACCCAATCAAGAGAGTCGTAAGCTTTCCTAAATTCGATCTTAAAAAAGAGACCCCTCCTCTTAGCAGCCTTCAACCAAGACATCACCTCGTTAATGATTAAAGGACCATCAACAATATTACGACCACCCACAAAGGCCATTTGAGTTTCAGAAATTATCGACCCCAAGACCATCTTCATTCGTTCCGTTAGCACCTTTGAAATCACCTTCGAAATGCATCCGAGAAGACTAATCGGACGGAAATCCCCAAGAGATTGAGCATTGTCACTTTTAGGAATTAAATGAAAAAAGGAAGCAGCACAACCTTTCGAGATAGAACCTGTTTCATAAAAACAATTCATAATGTTAAAGAAATCATCTTCCAACTCCCCCCAAAAGAATTTGAGGAAGTCGAAATTAAAACCGTCCGGCCCGGGCGCCTTATCACCCTCACATCCCCAAACGGCAGCCCTGATTTCACCTCTAGAAAACGGACGAACCAGCCCCGCACCTTGCTCCTCGGAAACAGCCTTAATACCCCTACAGTTCAAGATCGGTCTCGGACCCCCATCCCTACCGAACAACTCCTTGAAAAAATTCCTGACCTCCTCCTTAATCCTCTTTGGCTCTTCAACCCACTCCTCATCGATCCACATACCATTGACCCGACCAATAGCCGAGTTCGAATTCACATAACCATGGAAAAACGCAGAGTTTTCGTCCCCCTCCACCGCCCATTTGATCCTAGATTTCTGACGAAGGTCTAAAAGCCTAGCATTCTCAATTTCCAACAATCTCCATTTCTTAGTCTTCCACACCTCCACTTGGCCAGGTAACAGAACAGTAGACTCGCTAAGACCATCCATGTGAGCACAAAAATCCATCAGCTCCTCCCTTTCTTTAGCCTCTTTGTCCCTATCCTCCCTAATCCAACTTTTGACCAGATCCTTAACTCTCCTCAATTTTTTAGCCAAACGCAAATCCGGAGGATCCAAAGAATAGTCACCCGAAGCCAACTCCCCTTTGATCAAATAAGTAAGCTCCGATTTTTTCAACCACGAAGAAAAGAAGCGAAACGGGGGAGGACCAAAGTCAACCGGAGCCAACTTCAAGACAAGAGGGCTATGATCCGACCACAACCTGGGCAGAGCCGTAAGAGACGTCGACGGCCACTTACGGAAAAACTCCGGGCAAACCAAGACCCTATCTAGTTTACTGAAATTTTTTCCCCTACCATAAGAGTACGTAAACCTTGCCCCTCCCATCCTATACTCCTGCAAACCTTCATCATTGATAAAATCATTAAATACCTGGGCAGCCCGAGCGTTGAAAGTAGAAAAACGTCTTTCCTCCGGACACCGAACCTCATTAAAATCCCCAACAAGCATCCACATACCCAACCCCCCGTCCATCAGCTCAGCCAACTCCTGCCAAAGCGCGATCTTTGCTCCCAAGTCTTGCGGAGCATAGACGTTGATAACATTCAATCTCCCCTGATTACCCGCCAAATCCCCGGAGATAACCAGGTAGTTCTGATGTTTCAGGACCCCAACCAAATTAAACACCGAAGGGTTCCAAATACTAACCAGGCCCCCAGATCTGCCTTGCGAGACCACCCCTTCAAAATGAAAACACGTGTTTCCCCAGATCCTGTTCACCGGAATATCCTTGAGATCGGTACATTTCGTTTCCTGAATACACACCAAATTAACTTTATGATCCATTCTTAACCGACGAAGCCACTCCACTTTCTTATCATCACAGACACCCCACGAATTGCACGAAAGGCAATCCATCAGACCCAGTTAGCCTCCACCTCCATTCCGACCACATCCGAGACCTGTGGTATGAAACCCCTCAAATCGACACCCACATCCGCCCCCACTGTAACTGTTTTCTCCACTTCTGCCCCGATAGGATCGACCCCTGTGTCTCCCGGAATCGAACCTGGTGTCTCCGGCACCACCGGCGAAGACGTCCTCCTATCCGATTCACCATTCCCCAGGTTCAAACGTTCATTTGAGTTTTCACGACGAGACCTAACCGGTCTCCACACCAAATTTTTATAACCCCCAAACTCATTTTCTCCGTTGGGCCGGTCCAAGTCACCAGAATTAACTAAAAGGGAAGGACTTAAAGACTTTGGCCTCTCCCTTTTATCTCGCCGAGGCCCATCACACATGGACTCCTCCTCCAGGCCCACCACTTCATTCTTATTCCCCAGCTCCCTATCATCCCCCTTTGACCTCACGTTCGTCCGCGAAGGCCCCACCCCAAAATCATTAATCTTCCCATGCGCCATCTCCGCCGAACTTGGAATTTCCCCCTCCTCGAGTTCCGTGCCCTCCTCATATAGACTGTTCCGCCCGACTCCCCCTCGACACCACCTCATCGCCTGCCATCTCCGAGTCACCTTCCGCCGGAGACAAAAAGTCCGGCCGCCAACCTTTCCGGACCTCCACCACCGCACACACAAAACGTTTCCCTTTCCACGTAACCACCCTGGACAAACCCACCGGATTCGCATGATTGATCGTCACCCCTACAATGCACCCAGAAAGATCTCCATCGTCCAGACTCGCAACTGAACCCTGACACACCACACCAACAGAAGCAGCAATTTTATGACACTCCCTCATGTGAACTCATTAAATCTTACTCTTAAAAAGAAAAAAAAGAAGAAAACCACTTCTTTTTAAACAATCGGGTTATTGGCTTGAATTAATCCCAACTATCACTTATTGGCCAATTTATCACTTATTGGCCGGGATCACTCCCAACTAAAGAAATCACCACCGTCACCCCCCAACTATGAACTTAATTTCTGACAACACTCCCTCATGCACATTTTATGACACGCTATGCACATTTTATGACACGCTTTTTTAACGGAGGGAGTGTTGTTAGAAATTAGGTTCATAGTTGGGGGTGGCGGTGGTGATTTCTTTAGTTGGGAGTGATTCCGGCCAATAAGTGATAGTTGAGATTAATTCAATCCAATAACCCTTAAACAATTGAGCTAGAAGCTCTTTGAGTATAAAATGACAACCACTTCTTTTTAAAAAGAAAAGAAGAAGAAAGAAAAACAAGAAAAACAATTATATACTATATATATTTATCAAATTAGATGAATAGTAGTTGTTTTTTATTGTGCCACGTGACTCCATTGAATGGGGGACACATGGCTCCAATGGATGGATGTCACTTGGTGTCTTCCGATTATTATTATTTTTAAAAAATGTTATCTTCATAGATAAACATGTGTAAACAAGATAAGTATGTAGTGTATTGTGTAGATCCGTGTAATATAATCTTAAGTTCTAAGTTTAGTTCTTGGAGCGCGGCTTCTAATTCTGTTTCCTTTGGTAATATATTTTTTTTCTTCTTTTAGGTCTCTTCATTGGTTCTAATTTCACACCGTTGTGTATATGTATCGTTTTTTTTCTTCGTTTTCCCTATTATTTGTGTTTAGTTGTTGCGTAGTCTTTTTTCATTTGTATTTTATTTATGTTATGATCTATGAATGCAAATATTTTGTATAGCGGTGTTATCACTGCCGCTACGCGCGGGCAGAAAATCTTTTATTTACATTAAGAAAAGCAAAGAGTGTAAATGCTAAGCGATAGCCGCTAATCATATTGAGGATGATTCTTATTGTTGTTACACGTGTTCTTTTGGTATCCACGTGGGTTCTTAGGGTGGAGGGTATGGTTTTAGACAAACTTTTTTAGGTAAACTTTTTGAGCAATAGGATAATAACACTAGGGGAGAGAAAAAAATATATGTTTTTGGGTGTTTTGTGGAGGGTACGGTTTAGGCAAACTTTAATTTTATGTAAACTTTTTAAATTTGTATTATTTTTTTATTATTTAACCTTTTTAAAAACTAACATTTAATTAAACACAACATAAAAATAAAACATTCACTAAATTTAAAAAATAATTACAAAATCCTAAAAAATATAAAAGAAGCTTCAAAAAATTACAAATTCCTAAAAAAAATAACCAAACAACATATTATTTTTCGATTTAAAACAACATACAATTTAGGTTGGAACGTGTGCGAGTATAAAAAATGAAAGAATGAGGAGGTTATATAGAATTTGTGTTGGTTAAAAAAAAGAAAGAAAAAAGGGGTAACGGTCAAATTGACCGTTGACAACGGTCGAAAAATCTCTAAAATTGGCTCGGCAACAATTCACCGAAAAATGGTTGGAGTTTGCTGATACGGGGTTTGTTGATGGTTGGGGGGGGGGGGTATGTCGAGAAAACCCATTTTGCCGATTGGTGTTTACCGCACCATACCGTCCACCCTTATGCTTATACCGTGGATGTGCTCTCTCTCTCTCTCTACCTCTTAATCTCTTGCTTTCTCTACCTTTAACATTGTGTTCCCGAGTTTATTAAGAAAGGAAAAGAAAAGAAAGTAAGTGAAGGAGAGAAAAGAAATGAAAAGAAACGGAAGTAGATAATGGGATTTCATGTTCCTGAGTACGAAGGAAATGAAAGGAAAGTAATATTTTTTTTTTTTGTGTTCCCGAGTTGAAAGGAAGGGAAAGTAAAAGAATCAATTTACTATTATACCCTTATTTAATATTTTAAACAAATTAAGTTAGGGGTAATTTGGTAATTATCAAACAATTAAATTTTAATCAACTTTCTTTATCTCCATATTCTTCCAATTTGGAAGGAAAGAAAATGACACCAATTTCCCCTCTCATTCCCTTCTCTCCACTTCCTTCCATTAAAAAAACTAAAGAACACAACTTTTTTTTTATATTTCCTTACAATTGCTTCCAGTTCCTTCGTTAAATGAGACTCGGAAACACAGCGTAAAGCTATATCTCAAACACTACCAATGATGTTGTCTCTCTACCTCTTATTCTATCGCTTTCGATACCTCTGAAACTCTAGATGTCTTTCAAACAAGGACGGAAATTCCTTGTTACTCCATCTTTTATGATTGCAACCATATTCAGGACATTGTCCTTTGGGACGAAACCCACTGGTAGCGTCGTTGGACGTTAATGCGGCCATGATTGTTCTGTTTCTTTGGGGGATGGTGCGTTGATGAGTTTTTGAGGTGATTCTAAGACGCTTTTTTTATGTTTCCGTCTTAAATCAGTTTTAGCCACCGTACGTTAATGCGGGCATGCGGCGATGGTTGGTCAGACACGTGTTCTTTGTTTCTGGCTTAGATTGGAAGGTTGTTCTTACATGTTTACAACTGTTTGTTTTGGGGATGTTATGTAGATGAGTTTTTGAGGTCTGTCTTAGATATGTTCTTGGTAGAATAAAGAAATAACCATAAACTAAAAGAATCACAAGATGCAATATAAGCATAGAGAGCAAAAGAAACAAGTGAAGGCTGAGAATTTATGTTCAGTAGAGGTCATTAAAAATAGATTTCGGGTTATTAAGGCGTACCCATCTGTCTCCCAGAATACAAGAGCTGAAGCATATGCACTGGCAAGATTATCCTAGCACCCGAAAAAGGTACCTAAAACAAGTGAGCAAAGAGCTAAAAATGTTGAAAAGTATGTTGAGTGTTCGTGTGTGATTTCTGAAGCATATAAAGTTCGGTGTGTCTAGAACAAGACACATATGCCTTGTATATATATACTAAAACCTTGTATACAAAAAGTGTCATGTAACTCTATTAAATTAATAAGCCATGAAGTTAATACACACAACTCTAGTTATTTAATAAACCAAATTTGAAAAGATAGACTCTCATTTCATCTTCTCATTCATCACTAATTTATAATTATATCGTAACAAATACAAATAATAATAATTAGACTTTAAAATATATAGACTCAGTAATTATTAAAATTAAAAATTTCTCATTCATCACTAATTAATAGTTACGAGTAAAAGACCAGCGCGTTGTCACGGGCGCACGTTTATTTAATTGAACATGATATCATTAGTTCGTTTGAAGTATGTTTCTTGAATTTTTATGATATCGTTCTCTCTTTTGAAGCATGCTTCTTGAATGTTTGAGTAGACTTCTACAATATTAAGTAAACACTTCTAAAGAGATAGAAATAAGTGTTTGTTACTGCTACTTCTGAAACATGGGTTTCTATCTTACAATGACATTTTCCAATTGAATCTTTATCACTCTTTCTCATTGACATGAACTGCAAAATTATTTTTGGCTTTTACTGGCCCGCCTGTAGTTCTGGGTCAACGTTAAACGTTATAAATGATAGCAATCATTGGTAGTATGTCATGCTATTAACGTACACCCCTATTGGTGTTTACAAAAGTTAGAATGATACAGTTTCTGTTGTAACAAAAAATGTAGAAATGAAAGTGCAGAACATTATTTGTGCATGCAAAAGTGAAGCATACATCACATACTTTTAAGGATCTATTGGTCTTAGGAAATCATCATACAAAGTATTTTTTGTAATACTCCTAAAGACTTAACTTCAATGTTAACTAAACAATACTACTACAAATATATTATATAGACGAAGAGGACGCTTAAAGAATTCAGACTTTCACATTCAAATACTAAACACAATGAATAAATATTGAAATAGAGTAATGTTAACAAATGACCATAAGAAATAAATTCAGTCCTTCATGACAACAGAAAGTCAAGCCAAAATTAAGATTAACCAAACCAATACCCATTTCAAACAAAAGCAACAATAACTATCCAAAACTTTAATTTCATTCGATTAATATGCATGTTATTTGAACTAACCATTATGTTATTCAAAACTCGAAAAATATAAAACACATTAAACTAATGTGTTAGGTGATAAGATATACGCATACAAAAAAAAAAGCCTCACGTAAAATTAAAACTTGTTAGTAAAAGAGAAGGATAAGAAAAATAATAAGGCAATGCAATAACATTAAGATGCCTAAAAAATACGAAATACTAAAATAAGATACCTGCAAGTTTAAGCTATGACATACAAACCTGCACATGAACAACAGCGAACTAATTAGTTAATATTTATTGACTGGAAAACTTTTAAATCTATCAAACCATACACAACAGAGCTCCTAAACTATTTAGATTCTAAGACTTTAACACTAAAGAGAATAAATAAAACTTGAAATACTAGAATGATAAAATTTAATGGCTGTACAAAATGAGTAAAATTATATCTTAAAATTGTGATCCACTTCAATAGTATTTATTACAAACCAGTTTACACATGTATACACAAACATGAAGAACATTAGGACAACAAAGAGCATAAAGTTGAATCTCATTATAAGTAAACAGAACCAAAGTCTTATTAGAAAATGAAAAGCTAAGTCAGTAAGTAGCTTAGAAGACAACAAAGAGCATAAAGTTGAATCTCACTATTGGCTAATATAATAATGAAGTATATATGAAGTAATAGGTATTCCAGTAAGCTAGAAGAATTTTTTGTACCTGCAACTCAACTGGGACCACAACAATGAGCACTTGCTTTAGGGGATGCAGACCCATTATCACCATCAAATATCTGCCAAGTAAAAGCTTGGTAAGAGAACTACTATTGTAATGAATAAGTAACTATTATATTAGTGAGATAGTGTAACTAATATCTGGTATTATAAACCTGAATAATATAGCCAAAACCTGATCATATTAGGCAGAAACTAAAATATCAGTGTGCCAATGTAATGAAACAACGGCTCAGATAAAATTCATCATAGCCTCACATAAACCATCAAGAGTGTCAACTGTGAAGTCACCATCAACTAAAAAGAAATCCAACCGACTTTGAAACGAAAATCAACAGCCAAGTTTAAGCAACAGATTGTTTCATTTGGCAACAACATAGGCTCATAAATATTTCATCATAGCCGCATACGAACCATCTAGAGCAGTCAACAAATCATGAAATCTTTCTCAAATAGCAACATAGGGTCAGAATAAAATCATAGTCTCATAGAAAACAACATAACAAAATCAAACCCTCTATGAATTTCAATATGAGTTTTTATCCAAGAATACAGCATAAAGCAACATTAGAAAAAAACCGAAGGCTTAGAAAAGTTTATGTCACTGCCTGAAATCATAATAGCGCTCTAGCATCATTGAGGCAATGAATAACAAACAATAGCAAACACCTGTACTAAACCTCCAAACGGCTGAGCCGCCTCAAACAGTGCCATTCAGGTGTACAACAAACGTAAATCCGTAGGCCACCGTGAGGTCATTACTGGCATCTCAAAAGGACCGAATCAGATCATCCGAAGGCTCAGATAGTTGCGCGAGACATAGGTCATCCGAAGGCTCAGATAGCAATGATATCGGCTGCGTGAGACAAAATCATCATTGCCATAACATCACAGCCCCTTAAGTTCAATTTTCAAAGAGACAAAATCATCATTGCCATATCCGAGGAAAAGCTACAAAAATAATAAAAATGCATGCAGCTGTAAGGATGCTGTATAGATCAGGTCCATGTTTTTGTTGACATCAAACAAAGCATGATTGCATTGATAGAAATGTAAGCCAACAAAGAGAACCATCAAGAAGCGAAAGTAAATAGTAAAAAGGAAGATTTATACTGAAATTCACTGTGCTCCACCGTTAAAAAATCAGAGAAATCAGCAGATATTGAAATTTTTAGCGAAGTCCAAAACTGAAATGGGTCTAAGATTTATACTGAAAATCAGTTCCACACATATTAGACAACACAATTCAAAAAGCTCATTATGGCCTAAGAAGACAACAAATCGGAGTCTAGGGCTTTAATCCGGACCAAATAAAATCAATCCCAAACCCTAACAGCCTTCACCATCACCGCACATAACCGGAATCGACATGCTTCAACATCATCGGTGGATTAAAAGAGAGAGACGACAGAGAGAAAGCGGTTTAGAGCAGAGCTAGAGAGAATGTGTATCTCAAAAGACGAAGAGCAAAAGAAACAATTAGCACACTTACATTTAAGATCTAGGTTCTAAAAATCCCACCTTTGTTTCAGATGCGGATTGTTGAAAACCCACATGCAAAGAACATCAAGGACACTGCAGATCACAGGGAAAAACACAAATCCGTAAAAAAAACGGACAAACGGCTGCCGGATCTGGATCGTCGCTTCAACGTTCGTAGGACGGAAACGGAGCAACGATCATAGGTTGTTTCAGATTGACGGCGGCAAACATCGGTCGATAACCTCGTCGGAGATGATGAATTTAAAAAGCCCTAGTGTAGAAAGAAGAAGAGACGTGTCCAAAAAACAAACTACGTGTTAAACACGTGTATAAGGAAGAGAACACCTGTCATAAAGAAGACACTGATAAGTGGCAAACAACACAACGAAAAAAATAAGGGAGGGATTAGAATTTGAACCTGAGACCTCCGCGTCGAAAACTTCGATAGCTACCACCAAGGCACACCTCAAGATTGAAACAATTCTGAAACATTTAATATAAAACATAACGAAATAGCTGGAAACTAAAAAAAATCAATAAACACATGGCAACTCACGAAAATGACATGTGGAGGGAATAGTTAAGACTGAGTGTACACCTCACCCATGTGTTTTGATATATAAGGTAATATTGTAACACATAAAAACAATAATTATTAAAATTTCCATTAATTTCTTTCGTATCTCCTCTATCTTTTTCATCTTTCACTTTCTCTTTTGCGTTTGTCTAAGATATGCTACCATCCACTACGTCAAAATTCACCTTTGGCCACGGAAAAAAACCGTGACCAAAGGTGTTTGGTCACGTTTTTTTTTTCATTTCAATCGACACCAAAGGTCCCGTCACCTTATGTATCCTACGACCATATTACAATATCTGTGGCTGAAGCCACCTAGAAGCGTGGCTAAAGGGTACCAATATTTGTTGTTGTAATCAAACAATTCTTTCAAAAAAGCGTGGCCAAAGGGTCCCAACGGCCACATGTGTTTGTTTAACGTGGCCTTTGGTATTATATGATCACGTATATTCGTGTTTTAGCCACATATGTTATAAAAAAAAGTGGTCAAATGGGTTGCTGAAATTATAATTTTTGTCCCAATACGCGTGGCCAAAGGGTGGTAATGGCCATGTTAAAATATGAATAGCGTGGCCTTTGGTATTATATGGTCACGTATATTTGTGTTTTAGCCACATATGTTATAAAAAACGTGGACAAATGGGTTGCTGAAATCATACATTTTGTCCCAATACGCGTGGCCAAAGGGTGGCAACGACCACATTAAATTATAAAAAGCGTGGCCTAATCCAAATATTCCTGGAAATAATAGGAGGGAGCGATGAATATTTAAGGTAATTACTATATTAAATGCCAATATAATATTTTGTATTAAGTATATTTTAATAAACTTTTTTCATTCAGGGAGCGGTTGGTGCCCTTGATGGAACTTTGATACACGCTATTGTCCCTCGTGATCAACAACATTTGTATAGGGCAAGAGGTAGGGGTAAATGTTACCAAAATGTTTTGGCAATTTGTGACTTCAACATGATCTTTACTTTCCTTGTGGCCGGATGGGAAGTTCCCCTTTCCTCCCGCAGGTATGATTATAATTTAAATATTTTGTATTTCTGCATATAAACACTAATGGTTTTTTTCTTTCTTTCAAGATAAATATTATCTTTGTGATGCTGCATATAAACACACTCGGGGATTTATGGCACCTTATCGCAATGTTAGGTATTGGCTTGGAGATTTTCGTTGAAGGCGTGCATTGAATAGCAAAGAAAAGTTTAACCATGCCCACGCCAAACTTAGAAATGTCATTGAACGTGCTTTTGGTGTGTTAAAGGCACGTTTTCCTAGTTTGAAGAAAATGTTACCCTATCCTTTGGTTAAGCAAAGAGATATTACGATAGCATATTTTGCTATTCATAACTATTTACGAAAAGGGCTTATGTGATGAACTATTTGCTTAATATGATCAAGCTGAAATGCATATTAATAGCAATGTAGAAGATGGTGGTGACGAGGAGCATGATGATAATGAGGATGATGATGAGTTTCCATCGCATGGGAGTAGTGCAGATCAACAATATATGATTAATTTGAGAGAAGAAACTGCGGCACAATTAATGCAAAATTAAGTTTGAATCCTTAGATGTATTGGAAACACTGTATTTGTTCGTACACTTTCTTTTTAATGTTTTATGTTAAGATAGGTTTATTTTTAAATTAAATGCATAAGTTTAACATTTAAAAATGGTGAAACAGACGTTTATTAATATTCAGATGTTTTACAGAAAACAAACAGCCTTAATGATTCAGATTTCAGACATCTGGACCACCTCTTAACATTCAGATGTGGTATTCAGATTCATACATAAATCTCTGATAGAAAACAAACAGACCCTTAGAGTTATGTTATGTAAAATACTATCTGACTGTAGTACTTGGCAAACAAAAAAAGTTTTAAATTCCGCTGCTTTAGTTATCTTTGTTGTACCATGTATTCATGGGTAACTCCGGTATGTGACGTCCCTCGGGGCCAAGTCCGAGAGGCGGGCATCACGAAAACCTACTTTATTATCTTCATAAGATTCAATACCATGATGATAGAATTTAGCATACGAAGGAATTCACATGATTACCTGATATTCCTTGCTTCATACTAGATTTGCTATTCGCGTGTTGTCATGGGGATCAAGCGGGTTCACGAAATAGTTGTATTGCCATAACGGTATGTAAAGTAAACAGAAACACAAAAATCTGAGTAACGACTTTGAAATTTGAAGACAAACGCTTAAAGTATCAAGCATACTACCTAAAAATTTGTTAAGCTTGAAAAAAGTACACTAAATTTGTTACGCTTAAAAAAGATATAAAAAAATCGCAGAGACAACACAACACGATCACACAACAAACCATCAACTAACGTATTAATTTTTTTAATTTTTGATAGGAAAGGAAAAGATAAAACAAAGAAAATAGCCTTTGAATAACAACCAAAAACATTACTATTTTACTAAAAGACGGAAACAAAAAAAAATGTTGCTTTTACTTGTTACTGTTCCAAAAAAAGAAAAAGAAAAGAAAATAAGTAAGGTTAGTGTTTTACTGTTGCTAACACACTTCATTTTGTTTACACATCGTTTTGGTTAGTATATCTTAATCTTATCTTAATCATAATAAAGCAACAAAATTTGTGTCATATGTCTTATTTATAGAGTGTCCATATCACCACCGCCATATGTCAAGCTCACATTGAATTATCAATTTAGTAAATGATCAATTAAGATTAATTACCAATTTTATCAAAACTAAAATTTTATTTTTAAATTTTAATAAAACTAATGTAAATTTGATTAATCAACAATTTTAGTCTTTTTTGGAAAGTAATCAACAACTTGTCAATTATAACAAATTTCTTAAATATATTAAATTATTATTTGATATATTATAAGAATTTTATATCAATCATAATTTTCAAATTTCTTGATCGTTATATTTTTCTTTGTATTTATCTAATATTACTAACTTAGTAAATATAATATAGTAACTATCTCAAGTGATAGGAAATAAGATTAGAAAGTAAAAAGCTTTCATTGATTAAGCAAAAATATAATCTGTGATGTGTCAAAATGATTCGCGATTGATCAACAAAAGTTTGTGATGTCCCTATGATACCAAATGTAAACTTGAAAGCGCATACCTATTCTTGACTTACCTCCCACTTTGCGCAAGGTCCAGGAAGGGGCCAAGTAGCTTCACAGTCGGATCCTTTTTCCACAGCTTAAACGCATAATCTCAAAGTCACAAAGCAACAACCTTTCTTGACAACCCTAAGAAGTACAAAAGTGTTGTCTAAAAATTATACTATTAATGCGTTACTCACATTGATATTTCCTTTTTCGTGCGTGTACAAACTTTCTCGACAACCCTAAGAAGTACAAAACTACAAATACAAAACTACAGTTGAGACTTTAAGTAGTCATTCCTTACCTGTTATTGTGTCACTTTCAAAAGTAATGCATAGTGCTCTATCACGTTATAGAGTCGAATCCGAATACAAGGCCATGAGTTACATGAGATAGACAAACACACCAACTTCTAAACCTTAAAACATAACTCACAATAGTTTTCTACTTTTGAGTTTTGAACACCAGATTTATGTAGTCTTGTGAGTTGTGAAGGTAGAAGATCATAGCCACACTTTTGGCTGAAGAACAACATGCTGGAAACAACAATAAAGAAATAAACAAAAATTCATCAAGTTTATAATCAAGAAACCTTTGATTACTAGAAACAAAAACATCATACCTTAATCTGTGTCCGGTTATACGTATATGTGATATGAACACATCCATCAGTTGATTGGATGACGGCTGGATACGAGAACTCCATTCCTTCGGTATCCTCCAAAGTCACAACATCTTGCCATGAATCCCCATCATCTTCGGAGGTTGCAACTTTCAGCACAGCTCTGGAGATCGTGTTATAAGCCAGCAACACCCGACCATCTTTTAGCTTTATACCATCGATCCCTGTCAACCCATAATGAACGAGAAACAGTCAAGAACGAGTAATTTTCGAGAAAATAAGGCTGTTGTGTTACTAAACCTGAATTCGGGTTGGGTAGGTCAGTTGGGACCACGAAACTCCAGGTCTCACCGCCATCAACGGATTCCGACATACAAACTCGACCAATGCCATCAAACGATCTTAACAGAACTCGTAGATTTCCGTTTGCAGTATGGTAAGGAACCGGTTGGATCACACTGAGCGACTCGTTTTGTATATAAATTGGTCCGTATTTTTTCCATGATCTGCCTGAATCTGCAGTCATCTGTTTATGGGTAAGAAAATCAAAATAAGTTGGCTAGTTTGGTCGCCCGTAAAAGGAACATATGAGTTCCAAACTCGGTTTCTGAAAGTATATAACCTCCACCCATGCGCCCCACGAGTTCCAACTCTCGACTGATGACCCGCATAGTAATTTCCCATTCTCAAGTAAGATGGGCTGCACAAACAACAGGAGAAAATACATAGGAGAATATCATCATTCTGGCATCTGGGAATCCTTGAAGAGAAAACGAAATGTTGAACCTTATTCTTTATCGGTCCTAGGATGCCAGGAGGAAGTTGTTCTCGCTCGCTCCAAGTTATACCACCATCGTATGACCTCTTCATGCATCCACTCCACCTAAAATCACAATTCCATCTAAAGGTGAGCAGAGAAACCAAATGACCAAACTGTAACAGAACTAACAAAACCCAGAACCGAACCCCCATAGTATGCTACTAAAAAGTAGTCTTTATCAACCTGAAGCAACCAAAAATGTCGTCTGCTAACTAAGTGTTCTGAACGAAAAACCAAATGATCAAATATTACCATTTTGACCCGCTCGCATATGCAACGAGCTAACTAAATTGCGTCACGTCGATAGAAGTTATATGTCTTATACCTCAACTATTGTAGAAGCATGACAACTGTTGAAAGGAGCTGTGTTTTCTGTAAATGTAAACTCTTCTAGAAATGGCTTCCATGGAGATTGGTCCATTTTAGTTGAATCTCTGCATTCATGATAAACCAAAAACAAATATAAAGATCAAAAAAAAAAAAAATTAGGTAAATATTTTTAAATTGATGAGAAAGATCAACCGTTCACAAGGAAAGTGAAAGCAAACGGGCAACAAGTTACGCCGCTAAATTTTTTTGTATAACGAAACTAAGCCGTTTAAAAACTACATTTATGGATCTTGGTGTCATAACATTACTACATTCATGTTAACTAATTGAATATGGATTCGATGGATCTTGGTGTCATAACATTCATTACATTCATGGATCAAAGTTATCTTTCAAAAGTTGGGTATGTTGACTTATAAAATTTCAACGTGTTGACTAATTGAATACGGTAAGCAAGATATGTTATTTATTGAACTCAACACACCCATCAAAGCTATAGTATCATGAAAGAAGAAGCACAGATATAAAAAAAAAAAAAATACAAACTTGAATCAAATCCTAAAGTTTTTGCAAATGGGGTATGTTGACTTTAATAAAATTAAGTCAAATTTAACCTATGGACAGAACTAAATGCAAGAATCATGTGATGTTAGTATGTTACCTTTCCGAAAGCACACGGATTCGATGAAACCATATTTGGGAATGTTGTATGATATCAGAATTGACCAATTTATGGGCAAGTTTCGAGCTTTTTCTATATGCAATAACAGGCTTAAAAATCTTGAAATTTGACAGCAGACTATGCAATGCCAAGAACAAGAAAAAGGTTACTACCATCATAAACCCATATTTTGGCATTCCTAATTGTAAACTTTATAAGGGGTTGACTTCAAGAAAACAAACAGATCTTCAGCTCGATCATAAAAATCGTATTCCAGAAGTGAAAATTGGCATTAAAAGTTTATAAAAATTTTCTTGATTTTGGTCGAATTAGTAGATTCATGGACGGTTTTAGAGTGCACATTTATCCGTCGTCATCAAACCCATTTTTAATTTAGTTGACAGAGCAATAATAGAAAGGAAGATTAAAGAAGTCCAGATTGAGATGCATATACCTGCTCAATTACCAAACGACAAGGCTTGGGCAGGGGCGGACATGTTATGCCACCATGGGTCCACAGGGCCCTCTCAACTAAACTGAAATATTATATTTTAATGTACATATGAAAATAAAGAAAGAAATCCACCCATAAGCACGTGTGGAATCACGAACGAAATTTAGGTTTTACGTTTTACACCATCTTTGGCAAGACGGCAACCATCGATTTGAAGCACCGATTGAAGCTTCCGTGACTTTTTTTCACCGTCTCATCGAGTTGTGTGACACAGCAGTTGAATAAGTGGATGGATGGATTCATGGAAAAGTGGACGTTTATCCTTTGTAAAAGATGATTTTTTTTTTATTTTAAATCTACTTAATTTCACATTTTCACATGAATTGGATATTTGGATCAGTGGATGGATGGGTTGGACAGAAGTCATACAATTTGAGCATTTTTCTATGTGAACTTTGGACATTTATATACACCAAGGTAGTGGCTAAATGTTTAATGGGTTGAAGACTTTATTATATACAAAATTGTTTAATTATAAATGGGACAATGGATAATGGGTTGGAGACTTGGACAATTTTCACCCTCCTTTATTGTGCTTTTATTATGAAATTTAAAGGGTCCTGCTATTCGCACCGGGTCATTTATTGATCTGCACCGGCCCTATACGGGGCATTGAGGCCTCTACGCCCCATATAAGTCTTAAAATAAAATTCATGTTAAATTAACTAGTTTTATTATTTAAAAAAGACAAACGAGCAAAGAGTAACATATAACGAGTATTATTTTTTTAAAAACCTCAAACAAGCAACGAGCAAAGAGTAACGAGTAACGAGTATTATTTAAAAAAAGTCTAACGAGTAACATACTCGTTACTCTTTGCTCGTTGCTCGTTTGACCTTTAAAAAAAATAATACTCGTTATATGTTACTCGTTAGTCGTACTCTTTGCTCATTTGCCTTTTTTAAATAATAAAACTAGTTATTTATTACTCGTTACTCGTTTGACTTTTCTAAATAATACTCGTTACTCTTTCCTCGTTCCTTGTTTGACATTTAAAAAAATAATCCTCGTTATATGTTACTCGTTAGTCGTACTCTTTGCTCGTTTGCCTTTTTTAAATAATAAAACTAGTTATTTGTTACTCGTTACTCGTTTGACTTTTTTAAATAATACTCGTTACTCGTTACTCTTTGCTCGTTGCTCGTTTGACATTTAAAAATAATAATACTCGTTATATGTTACTCGTTAGTCGTACTCTTTGCTCATTTGCCTTTTTTAAATAGTAAAACTACTTATTTGTTACTCGTTACTCGTTTGACTTTTTTAAATAATACTCGTTACTCGTTACTCTTTGCTCGTTGCTCGTTTGACATTTAAAAAAAAATAATACTCGTTATATGTTACTCGTTAGTCGTACTCTTTGCTCGTTTGTCTTTTTTAAATAATAAAACTAGTTAATTTAACATGAATTTTATTTTAAGACTCAAATGGGGCGTGGAGGCCTCAATGTCCCGTTCAGGACCTAAATGGGGCGTGGAGGCCTCAATGCCCCGTTTAGGACCGGTGCAAGGAAAAAATTTCCGGTGCGAATAGAACAGGGCAATTTAAAGTCTTCTATTAAAAACAATAATTAACAGTAGGTTGGATATTCGATGATTTGTTGATTTATAATTTTTAAGGTTTAAGGTGAGTAGGTTGATTAAAAAAAAAAAAAAAAAAAAACTCACTTTAGTGTTAATTAACTGATGATTTGTTGTCTTGCTAGTTGCTCCAAATTACAAGTTTACGTTAATTTATACTTATCTAATGAAATCGTAATTCTAATTTTTTTCCCTTAATATAATACTAGTTTTTTTATCCCCGTGTGTTACACGGGTGACTTTTAAAAAAAATTATAAATACAATCATAATCTATGATAATTATGTATTTTTATATCTTTAGTAATTAAATAATTGGTTATTAAATAATTAAGAATGCAATAAATAAAAAATTAGAAATACAAATCACTTCCATAATTAGAAGAATTGGCGGGAAAAATTGTTGAGGATGAACAGTGGCGGATCTTGAAAAAAAATTCGTGGGTGACCGAAAGTTACGTGACCAAAAAATATATATATATAACTAACGAATTCGGGTCGGATCAAACCAATATATATATATATATATATATATATATATATATATATATATATATAGTAACGATTTCGGGTCGGGTCAATCCATTAGAACAAAAAATATTGAATCCGGGTCGAGTCGGTTCAAACAAAAAAACTATAAATGAGTACCCTTATACTTTGTTTTAGTTACCAAAACAATCCTAAACTTTGTTTTAGTTAAAATAAGTCATTTAAGATCTAATTTTTGATATTTTTTTAGTAGATACATAACGTTTATAAATAATTTTACGTTGGAGACTGACTTAATACATTCAATATTAAAAAAAATTTAGTGGTGACCAACTCAATATATATAAAAAAAATTAGTGGTGACCGAAACGATATATATAAAAAATTTCTTCGTAAAACGCCTATACTCGGTACCTCGGGACAAAAAATCAGCAGTGACCACTGCTGGTACCCATTAAGAACCGCCACTGAGGATGAATGTGGTGGTGCCACATGTCAAATTGTGATGCCAATAACTTTTCTTTTATTATATATATATAGATATAGATATAGATAGATTAGTGGTTGAGAATTTATTTTTGTGGATCCTTAAAATGTTTTTAGAGATCCGCGCGTGACTATGGGTCTTCAATCTTCTTCACCTTTTGCACTTTGTTTCCGTTTTCTAATTATTTCATCTTTTAGTCCTCGGTTTCTAGGATGTGTTTGGGGAGGTGAGGGAGTTAGCTATAGAGAGTAGTGGAATAGGAGGACATCAAGTTAAGCAAAGTTATACAGAATTATATATATATATATATATATATATATATATATATATATATATATATATGGGTGAGGTTCATTGTAGACACCCCCATAAGTGTAGACAGGTAGACACCCTATTTCACATGTGAAATTATTTTATTTCACATGTGTTTTCACATGTGAAATTTTCTAAACATTGAGAAAAAAAAGAAAAAAAGAAAAAAGAAATTAATCATAACCATTAGATCAAGAGATCTAATGGTGAAAAAAGGTGTCTACCTGTCTACACTTATGGGGGTGTCTACAATGAACTTTTCACTATATATATATATATATATATATATATATATATATATATATATATATATATATATATAGGGTGAGGTTCATTGTAGACCCTTTAAAAAGTGTAGACCCCGTAGACCCTATGTTCAACCGTCCGATCTTGAAATATGCGATTGTTTACATGAGGGTACGATCGTCAGTAAAATCTTTCTTAAATCACCTGATCGGAGATAACACAACTCATCCATAAAACCCCAAATCCATCCACCGGAGAACTGCATGAGAGCCGATCACACACTGACTTGTTGTTCAATGAATAACCATGATTTAAAAACTCCTTATCCCCTCCAACTACTGATCTCCGTCCCCAACACCATATCACCCCCAAAAACTCCTTCAAAACCGCTCCACCATCACCGTCAGATTCGCCGTCAACACGCACCATTTCCCACACGCGAAGAACACGCACCACGCCTCTGGATGCAGATTACTCGAGTAATACTTTGGCAACACCGCACGCGCCACCGATTGGATGTCGGAAACCTTCATTCCCGCCATGGTAGCGAAGATTAGCACGCATGCCGACGGATTCCGAGATGAAATAGTAGATCAATCCGGTGAGTGGGGAAGCTAGAATTAAGAAAAGGAGTCTTAAAGCTCCACCATCTTCGAATGCTACAAGGGCAAAATAGGGAAATGAACTGCGTCCCCGGAGCAAGGTTCCGTCCACTATCACGAAATCCGACTTACGGTAACTCCAGAAAATAGGAAATTTCTGTTTACCCTTCAACATAATTCCTAATTTAAACCATAGATTATATGCTTCTAGATGATTTTATGCTCGATGAATTTTTTTTCTATAGTAGTCAACAATGAGTTTTTAAACTCGTTGAAAAATTCACGTGCTTTAAAACTCAAAAACTCACTGCAAACAAATGTACCAACAATTGCTATTTGAACTAGTTTCAATTTTAGTCCATTGGTTCTCTTAAAACTCTTTATAAAACTCAGTGAATTTTTAAGACTCACTTGAGATTTAATTGAGTTTTGAAGTGAGTTTTATATATGAGATTTAATTGACTTTCGGTGTGAGTTTTAAAACTCACTTGGGATTTAGTTGAGTTTATATATGAGATTCTAATTGCAATTGAGATTTAAGACTCACTTGAGATTTAATTGAGATTTATATTAAGGAGTGAGTTTTAAAAATCACAGCGAAATAACAAGATTTAAATATGAGTTATAAACATAGCGGAATAAAAAGATTTAATCGAGTTTTATATTAAGAGTGATATATCTGCCCTCTATAAACATATAGTAAAAAATACAAACCCAACATTTATGTATCTGCACTCTCTATAAACAGATCACAAAAATCTTATAGTTGTTAAAACTCACTAAGAATTTAAACCTCACTAAGGATTTAAAACTCACTAAGGATTTATAACTTACAGTTTGTTTAAAACTCACAGTTGTTTAAAACTCACTAAGGATTTAAAACTCACACTATGTTTAAAACTCACTAAGAATTTAAAACTCACTAAGGATTTAAACCTCACTAAGGATTCAAAACTCACTAATGATTTTAAAACTCATTGTTTGCTTAAAACTCACTAAGGATTTAAAACTCATAGTTTGTTTAAAACTCACTAGGAATTTAAAACTCACTAAGGATTTAAAACTCATAGTTTCTTTAAAAATCACTAAGGATTTAAAACTCACAGTTTGTTTAAAACACACTAAGGATTTAAACACTAAGGATTTAAAACTCGCTTAGGATTTAAACACTAAGGATTTAAAACTCACTAAGAATTTAAAACTCACAGTTTGTTTAAAACTCACTTAGGATTCAAAACTCACAGTTTGTTTAAAACTCACAGATTGTTTAAAACTCATTAAGGATTTAAAACTCAGAGTTTGTTTAAAACCAACTGGATTTATAACTCACAGTTTGTTTTAAACTTGGTGAGAAATGAACTTGCATATATGGCTTTTCTAAAACTCACTAAGGATTTAAAACTCACAATTTGTTAAAACTCACTAAGGATTTAAAACTCACTAAGGATTAAAACCTCACTAAGGATTTAAAACTCACTAAAGATTTAAAACTCACTAAAGATTTAAAACTCACTAAGGATTTATCACAGTTTGTTTAAAACTCACTAAGGGTTTAAAACTCACAGTTGTTTAAAACTCACTAAGGATTTAAATCTCACGGTATGTTTAAAACTCATTAAGAATTTAAAGGTATCTTTGTATTATTAGATTTTCAGCATGTTTACTTATCTTATATTTAGCGATTTTTAATGGTAACGTGTTGTTTCACTCCACTAGAGTGTTTTTTTGTAAAAGTGGGAAGATTGGTGGGTTGGAGGTAACAGGCCAAAACAGTAAAATTTTTAGTGCTGGTTGAGAGTGGATGGGTTGGGTTAACAAATCATGGCCTTTTAGTGACTTATATACCATTTAGTTCCCTAACCCGTCTTTAATAAAATAACTACAGGTAAACAAGAAACAAGAACAAAACTTGCAGAATTTTATGCACTTGCTTTAATGGCTTTTGAAGTTTTAATACTTCCCACGGCCATTCCGCTAATAAATTTTGGATCCTCGATCAAGTATCCTGTTAATGGAGGAAAAAACAGGTTTAGGGAGAACTACACATACTATGGTGGTGCGGAAAAACACAACATATTTCCAGGTGGCACGTCCAGGAATGGGCAATATATACTACAACAGATTAGTAATGAATTTTGTGTCCTTTATGGTTAAAACATAGATCCAAAAATGTTACAGGGGCTAAGTTCTTATCCATGTAATAGGTGGCTTTTGGTGGGGGGGCTGCTGTCCAGCTGCTTGCTGGTGGCGTGCTCTGTTTTCCCTTTTTTTCCCTGGTGATTAATAAATTCTTGCTTGCTGTTCAAAAAAAAAAGAAAAAGTAATGAATTTTGTGAGGGCAAGTTAAGGGTTTATTTGGATCGCATCTAACAATGATTTTAAATTTTAGTTTTACAGCAATAAACATGTATCATTATCTTCTTATTTATTTACTTGATTTTAATACAAAGATACCTTTACGGTAAAGCTAAAGACCATGTGCCAGCAACTTAACTTGAGACGGTAATAAGCCGCTAATCATTGGAGTACACAACCCAAGATCCAAACTCAGATTTTTTACTCTACATCCACCAATACTTTAGCCATGTTGCTGCCAATCAATTGAGTATGTTGCCACCAATCATTTAAGAATCCACAATCAGATTTTAATACTCAAAAACCCACCAAGACTTAGCCATGTTAAAACCTTCCCCCATAGTAATAACACCCAGTGTATAACGAAACAAACCACCCCACCAAGGAAAACATACAGTCCCATTGAATCCCTCCCAACATGAGATAAAACCTTTTTTTTATGCCTCGAACCAGCAGCCACAACCCAGCTCTCTCGCCCCCATGACCCACTTAGGAAACCACAAACGTTCTATCAGCAAAAACTGCAGGGAAGAGCAATATCTCGGTTCCAAATTTATACGAAACTTATAACACAATCTCTTTCAAGAGTAAACAACCCCCACGGGAAAGCACACAAGTCCCACAGACTTCCAAAGGCGAAATCTTACGGGAAGATACAATCCATAAACACGAATAAAATCACACAAAGGACAACCTTTTCTTAGACTTTTTAGATCTTTTATAAATCGTTCACAATAAAATATATAACACGAACAACAAACAAAAAACACTGGAATTAAGGGATTAGAGTTTAAATTATTGAAGCAGGTTTAATTTCATCCAATAAAAAGACAACCTTCTAATTAAGGATGTGAGTAAGCTCACAGAGTATAACTCAGTTTCGCAAGCTCGGCATCTTGTTTCGCTTGATGGATGTTCGTCGATTTCTGCTCTATCCAAATTCAGTTTCAGCTCTTCAAGAAGCCTTTTTGTGTTGTCAAGCTCCTTTAACACTTGTTGTTTCGATTCTTCTTCAGCTTCTGATTTTTTCTCGATAATTGGCATCAGTTCATGTGCTTTCCTAAATTCTTGTGATACATATTTTTTCTTGATAATTGGCATCAGTTCATGTGCTTTCCTAAATTCTTGTAATACATACATGCGCCTCTGCCATTTTCAAACAAGTTGATTTAGAGTAAACAAAAACCATACAATATCATCAGATTGTAATTGAACAGTATCAAATTAACCTTGAAGGATAAAATGAAAACCTCTCCGAGTTGGAAAAACCGTGAAAACCTCTCCAACACACACACACACACACAAACACACCGAAAACAACAAATGCTTTATCTCTACCACTTCTTCACGTTTCTGTTCCCGATCACAAGAACAATTCTCGATTCTACTGTTGTGGCTAAAAAATTCTCTCCAATTCCACCATGAACAAAAAACTGTTTGATCTTTGTTCAGATTCGTGAATTGTAGAGCATTAAACGGCTAAATCTGAAGTCGTGTAAAATCACTTTCAGATCAAACAATAGGAGTATATACCAACCATTGATCGGATAAAATCAGATTCGATTTCTAGATTTTGTATGAATTTTCGTATGCTACGAATGCCAGATAAAAAGTCTGAATACGTATTCTCATCTGCGTATCTGAGATATCCTATGTATTATGATAATTGACCCTTATCACAAATTTCAAATTTGAACAATTTTCACATTTAGTTGTTCAGGTTTCAATAATGATAATTTTAGACAAATATTAACCTAAAATTAATAATGATAATTTTAAATAATTTAAAATCTTCCCAACGGGGGTCCGGTTCTCACCCATTTATTTTACGCGGACGACGCCGTCTTTTTATGCGATGCATCCTCCACTTATCTTGATAATTTATCTAGGTTGCTTAGAGTGTTTTACATTCTCTCCGGGCTGAAGGTAAATTCTCACAAGAGTTTTCTTTTTGGCATTAATATTGATCCCCCTACCCTACATGGGCATGGGCTTGTGGGTAAGCTCAGATGCAAGGTGGGTCTCTTCCCGACGTTGTATTTGGGCATTCTTTTGGGGGTAAATATGAATACTATAAGGATATGGCAACCGGTGTTGGATAAAATTTGTAAGAAGTTATCGGTATGGAAGCATAAAACCTTATCATTCGGTGGGTGGATCACACTTCTTAAGGTTGTTTTAGATCCCCAATTATTTTTTATCCATGTTTTGGGCTCCTGTAGTTGTCATCAAGGCCATTGAAGCTTGTCGTAGAAAATTTTGTTGGGGGTGATGTGGGTATCAAAAAGACCCCGTGGGTTGGGTGGGATATTATAATGGCTAATAAAAGTGTGTGTGTGTGTGGGGTGGGGGTGGGGGTTGGGGGGTGTTAGGTATCGGTTCGGTGAAGGCCCTTAACATGAGTCTCCTTGTCAAATGGTTGTTCCGGTACAAGAATGAACCATCCGCTCTTTGGGTCAAGACTATCAATGCTATACATCACAAAAGAGGTCAGTTTCCTACCTTTCCGTTAAAAAAGTCTATTATTGGGCCTTGGAATAATATTGTGCAGGTTATCGGTGACTTTAAACGACTCGATTTCGATCTATTAAAGGCGATGCTATGTAAGGTGGGGGATGGGGAGGGAGGCAAATTCTGGACTGATAATTGGGCTGGGTTTGGACCTCTGGTCTCTTTCTTCCCGGAGAGATGAAGCTGGATCATAATCCCACATGTTCCATAGGCGAACGACTATCAGGGAGGGGGTCAAATCTTCCGTGGGTTCATGGAACGATCAGATTCAACATGATAGTCTCGAGCTTTGGACTATGGCATGTAACGGTTGGGCGAATCGATTATCTTTCTCTTCTGTGTCGGATACTCGGATATGTGGCTTTGGGGTGTGGAGGATTGCTGCGAATATGAGGTCAAAATTGCTAGGACTTATTTTCAGAATTTGTTCCTATGAAACCTCAGGATTTTATTTGGCTCAAGTAGATACCATTTAAGGTGTGTGCTTGGGTGTGGCGTGCGAACATGGACAAGATTCCTTCAAGGACTAATTTGCAACGTCATTGTCTCTTGACGGAGGTATCTTGTCCGGTGTGTAATTCTTTTAAAGAAACTACCGATCACATTCTCGTTAAGTGTTTTTTGGCGAGAACGTTGTGGAGTTTAATTTGGGGATGGTGCAAGCTTCCGTCGGTTAGCTTTGGATCGGTTAAGGAGCTGTTAAGTTGGTGCTCTCTTTGGTCTACATCGAAGGTTCAACGGGATGTCGTCTATGGGATCGTTCTTACTTCCATTTGGTGCCTTTGGAAGGCGAGAATGAACGGGTTTTCAACAATGGGCAAAAAGAGGTCAGAGATATTATCGGGGATGTTAAAAGCTTTTCTTTCTTTTGGATAAAACACCGAAGTAAGTTGGACGGTTTAGAATGAGACAATTGGTGTAAATTTTCTGTAGGTTTTTCTTGTATGTAACGTACCATCTTGTTAGCTCCTTTGTTTTTAATAATAATCTAGCTGTTCAAAAAAAAAAAAAAAAAACTAGAATATCAAAAATTAAACTCCATCGCCTCCCCCCTCCTCCCCCCCCCCCCCCCCCCCCCAAACCACACCCCCCTCAAGCCTTAAAACGACACACCGGAAAAGATAAAATATTTAGATTTGTAGAGGCCTTATCAAGCAACATAGAGAATTGTCAATGTCAGTAGACCGAAACACCCACAGCCTTGTCGTTTGGGTAATTGAGCAGGTATACCCATCTCAGTGTTGACTTCTTTAATCTTCCTTTCTATTCTTTCTCTGTCAATGAATCTACTGATTCAGCCAAAATCAAGAAAATTTGTAAACTTTTTACGCCAATCTCACTTCTGGAATACGATTTTTATGATCAAATTGAAGATCTCTTAATTTTCTTGAAGTTAACCCCTTATGAAGTTAGAATTAGGAATGCCAAATTTTGGGTTTATGATGGTATTAACCTTTTTCTTGTTCTTGGCATTGCATAGTCTGCTGTCAAATTTCTAAGATTATTAAGCCTATTATTATTATATATAGAAAAAGCTCTAAACTTGCCCATAAATTGGTCAATTCTGATATCATACTACATTCCCAAATATGGTTTCATCGAATTCGTGTGCTTTCTGAAAGATAACATACTAACATCACATGATTCTTGCATTTAGTTCTGTCCAGAGATTAATCTTGACTTAATTTTCTTAAGTCAACATACCCCATTTGCAAAAACTTTAGGATTTGATTCAAGTTTGTATTTTTTTTTTCTTTCTTTACCTGTGCTTCTTCTTTCATGATAGAGCTTTGATGGGTGTGTTGAGTTCAATAACTAACATACCCAATTTTTGAAAGATAACTTTGATCTTTTTATTTGTTTTTGGTTTATCATGAATGCAGAGATTCAACTAAAATGGACCAATCTCCATGGAAGCCATTGCTAGAAGAGTTTACATTTACAGAAAACACAGCTCCTTTCAGTAGTTGTCATGCTTCTACAATAGTTGAGGTATAACTTTTAGTTAAGTGCTCGGGTCAAAATGGTAATTCTTGGACATTTGGTTTTTTGTTCAGAACACTTAGTTAGCAGATGATATTTTTGGTTGCTTCAGGTTGATAAAGACTGCTTTTTAGTAGCATACTTTGGGGGTTCATCCGAGGGGGCACCCGATGTCAAAATTTGGTTACAGGTGCACAAGGTATGTATGCTTATCTGTATTAAACTATTGTAAATATTAGAAAATTGTAGTTGTGTTTTTACAGTTTTAAAGATCATTAATTTGTGCAGGATGGTTATTGGCACCCGCCAGTTATTGCTGATGAGCAAGAAGGTGTTCCAATGTGGAATCCTGCACTGTTTAAGATGCCATCCAACGAGTTGCTTCTCTTCTATAAGATCGGGCAGGACGTTCAAAAGTATGGTTTTGTAGAATATTTTTACTTTTTTAGTCATCTCAAATACATTGCCTTCTGTGTGTTTACCCTTAAGCTTGCTATGGCTGTTGGATGAAAATAAAACTTAACCAAAAGTTTTAGTTATTGAAAATATATAACCTGACAGGTTTGGTTAGTTTTGGCTTTTGGTTAAAATATGCAAAATGTTTCGGTTAACTGATTGACCACTGGGCTTCATTAGTTAAAGATTTTCTAACATTAAAAATGAAACATTTAAACAGAAACATAGCATACAGGACAGGTTCAGTTCTGTTATTCGGTTATGACAGAGACCATAACCGAAATGGAACCATAAAATTTGATTTCTGGAAGTGGTTTGGTTTTGTTTAGTTAGTTCTATTACAGTTTGGTCATTTGGTTTCTCTGCTCACCTCTAGATGGAATTGTGATTTTAGGTGGAGTGGGTGCATGAAGAGGTCATACGATGGTGGTATAACTTGGAGCGAGAGAGAACAACTTCCTCCCGGCATCCTAGGACCAATAAAGAATAAGGTTTAACATTTCGTTTTCTCTTCAAGGATTCCCAGATGCCAGAATGTCGATATT
This sequence comes from Deinandra increscens subsp. villosa, assembly GCA_039602395.1. Classification (NCBI taxonomy): domain Eukaryota; kingdom Viridiplantae; phylum Streptophyta; class Magnoliopsida; order Asterales; family Asteraceae; genus Deinandra; species Deinandra increscens. The sequence goes on along the minus strand of JBCNJP010000020.1, from coordinate 2,255,350 downwards.
CTTTTATGTATTTTCTCCTGTTCTTTGTGCAGCCCATCTTACTTGAAAATGGAAAATTACTATGCGGGTCATCGGTCGAGAGTTGGAACTCGTGGGGCGCATGGGTGGAGGTTATATACTTTGCCTTGCTAATTACTTTCAGAACCGAGTTTGGAACTCATATTGATTTTCTTACCCGTAAACAGATGACTGCAGATTCAGGCAGATCATGGAAAAAATACGGACCAATTTATATACAAAACGAGTCGCTCAGTGTGATCCAACCGGTTCCTTACCATACTGCAAACGGAAATCTACGAGTTCTGTTAAGATCGTTTGATGGCATTGGTCGAGTTTGTATGTCGGAATCCGTTGATGGCGGTGAGACCTGGAGTTTCGTGGTCCCAACTGACCTACCCAACCCGAATTCAGGTTTAGTAACACAACAGCCTTATTTTCTCGAAAATTACTCGTTCTTGACTGTTTCTCGTTCATTATGAGTTGACAGGGATCGATGGTATAAAGCTAAAAGATGGTCGGGTGTTGCTGGCTTATAACACGATCTCCAGGGCTGTGCTGAAAGTTGCAACTTCCACAGATGATGGGGATTCATGGCAAGATGTTGTGACGTTGGAGGATACCGAAGGAATGGAGTTCTCGTATCCAGCCGTCATCCAATCAACTGATGGATGTGTTCATATCACATATACGTATAACCGGACACAGATTAAGGTATGATGTTTTTGTTTCTAGCAATCAAAGGTTTCTTGATTATAAACTTGATGAACTTTTGCTTATTTCTTTATTGTTGTTTCCAGCATGTTGTTCTTCAGCCAAAAGTGTGGCTATGATCTTCTACCTTCACAACTCACAAGACTACATAAATCTGGTGTTCAAAAGTAGGAAACTATTGTGAGTTATGTTTTAAGGTTTAGAAGTTGGTGTGTTTGTATATCTCATGGAACTCATGGCCTTGTATTCGGATTCGACACTATAACTTGATAGAGCATTATGCATTACTTTTCAAAGTGACACAATAACAGGTATGGAAATGACTACTTAAAAGTCCCAATTGTAGTCGGCATTTGTAAGCCGTCGAATGGTGTGTGGCGATGATATGGGTATCAAGGTCACTCGGTGCAAGGTTCTTAGAGACGGCATGAATTGACTTACCACATTCACGAAAAAGGAAATATCAAGGTAAGTATGATAGTTTAATTTTTAGGAACACTTCTATACTTCTAAGCATTGTCGAGAAAGATTGTTGTTTTGTGACTTTGAGGTCATGCGTTTAAGCTGTGGGAAACAGCCTCTTGCACAAAAGTGTAGGGTAAGACTGTAGATATCTGATTGTGAAGCTACTTGGCCCTTTCCTGGACCTGTGCAAAGTGGGAGATAAGTCAAGCACAAGTATACGAAGTTTATATTTGGTACCATAGGACATTTGCAATGCATATCCCGGTGATGATATGAAGTGAGGGGAAGTGAGGGGACACCATTGCAAATGGTGAGGGGTTGCACAAAATTGGTAATGTGCAGGGACCTATCACCGAAACACACCCTCTTTCTTCCTATCACCATTTCTCTCTACCTCTCTTTTTTTTTTTCTTTCATTTTTTAATAAAAAAAAGGTAAAAAGTGATGTGTTGTAGGTATTGAGGAGGTAAATTGTGAAAGTGTAAAATGATGATGTGAAAAAAAAAATATAGGGTTAGAAAAAGTGTTACAGGGTATTGGGAATGGATACCCTTACAGAGTATATTTTTGATTTATCTTTTTTTTTTTTTTTTGAACAGCAAAGTAATATTTATACACCAATGAAAGCTTTTTTAACTTTCTAATCTTATTTTCATCATCTAAGATAGTTTATTTTCTTTTTTTCATCATTGGAGATAGCTAATTTGTTATATACGAAACAGAACGAAGTGTGTAGCAACAATAAAACACTAATCTTTACTTATTATTTATCGTCTTTTTTGGAACAATTTTCTTTTCTCTTTTTCAAAACAGTAAAACAGTATATTTTTTTGGTTCTTGTCTTTTTCGTAGTTATTCGAAGGCTAATATTTTTTGTTTTGCTTTTCTATTTCATATCAAAAGTAAAACAGTATATTCTTTTTGGTTCTTGTCTTTTTCGTAGTTATTCGAAGGCTAATATTTTTTGTTTTGCTTTTCTATTTCATATCAAAACGCAACAAACGTAACATGTTTTGCTTTTCTATTTCATATCAAAACGCAACAAACGTAACACTCTAGTTAGTGGACTGTTTTTTTTTTTTTTCGTGTTATAAATTTAGCACATAAGCTAGTGATGTATATAGCTATGGTCATAAAACATAACTTTTAGGTATTTATATGACAAAACCAATAATAAAAAAATTAAAAACTATCATATTTGCTACCACCTATCGGTCACCACCGCACTGCTAATCGTCATCGCTACTGCCCCATCTACCGTCACTCGTCATCGCTACTGCCCCATCTACCCGTCACCACTTTCATCCCGCCACAACCTACAAACAGATCTCATAAAAGCATATGAGAGTAATCTAGACACCCAAACTTGACTAGGTTTTTATTTAATTGTGATTATTATTCTTGATTATCATTTAATTGCACTTTTTCTATTATTGGAGTGTTATTCTAGTTGCTAAAAACAATTGGCTAATCAAGATACATGAAGTAATGAAAATGGTTATCATTTTTTAATAGTAATGATGAAATGACAAAATAAAACTGTCAACATGCCATTCAGTCATATGTATACCCCCTGTACAAGAGACTGTTTCTACACCATCTGTACCTTTACCAGCAAACATGAAAAAAAAAAAGTAAAAACGAAGGAACGAACCAACCCATAACATTTCAGAAGCTTGTTTCGAACGAGACTCCGATCCCCGCGGTCTTTGGAACTGCGGTTGAAGCCGCTTCGAGCCCGTGAAGCATCTTGATCACATCTACAGTATCTTCAAGATAGTATCTCGCCATACTCGGCTTCTGTCCAACCGTGCAAGCAAACACTTGGGGGATCCCCCGGTTCACAACCGAACTCGATATCTTCTCGAACATGTCCTCATCCGACCGATCATCTCCGATACATACCACGAAATCTAAAGGCTTCCCTTTACTTTGCATGCTTGCAATTAGACTTTCAACCACCACTCCTTTGCTCACACCCTGCATATATCAACAACCTCAATTGATGTTTCTTTCTAGAACTTTTATTGTAGTAGCTGAAGTCGCTATCTCGTTTTTCGTTTCGGTAAACGAGATAGCTACTTCAGCTATCAGCTAAAAACAAAAGAAAAATAAGAGAGCACTCGTAAATTGCTCACACCCTGCATATATCAACAACCTCAATTGATGTTTTTTTTAGAACTTTTATTGTATATTGTAACAACTGAAGTCGCTATCTCGGTTCGGTATCCGAGATAGCGACTTCAACTATCAGAGTGAGAAATGAAAAGAAAAATAAGAGAACGTATAAATGGTTAAAACTTAAAAGCTACCTGCGGGTTCACTTCGACGATTTGTTGACCTCGTTTTACGACTACGGGTTCGTTGGCTAGCACGCTTTCAAGGTGATCGAGTAGCTCTTTAGCCTGCCACATCCCAAAATCGGGATCGGCTTCTTGATGATGCCAAACTAAAGCACTCTCCTTTTGCTCTATAAACGAGCCATCAGTTGCTTCGGTGTAATGCTCCATCACCGGTAGCGCCATTTTCTTCCAGTCGGCGTCCACCACCAACCCGCCGCAAGATTCCCATTCCGAGTCACTGCTCCACCTAGTCAACCAACCGTGTTCCGCCGATAACCCAAGATTCTTACACGAATCAAACCATTTGCTCAGTGAATCCTTCCCTCTGCCGCTAACGATAAACACCACGTTCTTCGGGTCGTTAGATAGCACATTCAGTATGGAAATAACTTCCTTGCTTGGAGTTTTATCCACCGAAGCCTGCGGCATCACTGTGCCATCGTAATCGAGCAAAATCAACCGGCTGTTAGTCGTTTTATAAGCCGAAACAATCTGTTCAACAGATAGTTTCCTGAAGTTCAACGCGAGAGCCACGACCCGAAAGCCCAAACCGAGCCCGACTCCCCAACACCGTTTGTGAAAATGGTCCCGACACGCCCTCTCAAGGTCTTGATCGAAACTCTTAGCCCAATAAGCAACATCATGAGAACTAACATACTTATAATGCTTCTCGTGTCGCAACTTCTTCTCGCTATCGGGCATCGTGATGGCTAAACTCATGGCCTCTGTAACCGAGTCAATGTTCCACGGGTTAACCCTGATCGCCCCACTTAACGACGGTGAACACCCGATGAACTCTGACACTATGATCATACTCTTCCTGTCTTTCGGTTCGCTAATCCCTAACGCTTTATCCAACTCGGGACTACCTTCTCTCGAAACCGTATACTTATAAGGCACCAGATTCATACCATCACGAACCGCATTCACAACAACACATTCGGATATCGTGTAGTACGCAATCTTATCTTGTGTCGAAACCGGACCGTTCACAAACACAATCGGTTCGTACCCGTCATAACCGAACCTCATGTTAACCTCGTTAGCCACTTTTCGTGTCTCGTTCTCGACTTCTTGAACGTCCCGGCCCTTGCTTCGAGCCGGGTTCACAATCTGAACCAAAACCACTGACCCCCTTAGTGCAGGATAGTCCTCCAAAAGCTGACCCATGGCTAAAAACTTCAAACTGATCCCTTTAAACATATCCATATCATCAACTCCCAAGATCACAACCTTCCCGCCATAAATCCTATCAAGCTCTTCAACCTTTTTCGCGGTCCGATTACACGATTTCACTGATTCGATCTGACCCATATCGATCCCAACCGGTAAAATCTTAATACTTACGGTTCTACCGTAGTATTCGAGTCCGATATACCCTCGTTTCGACTGGTAATCGAGTCCCAGCATTCGGCTACACGAGGAAAGAAAATGCCTCGCGTAGTCGAACGTATGGAACCCGATTAGATCGCAATTCAAAAGCGATCGAAGGATCTCATCCCGAACGGGTAAAGTTCGGTATATTTCGGACGAGGGAAACGGGCTATGCAGGAAAAACCCGACCCGAACCCGGTGAAATCTTTTCCTCAAAAAAGTAGGCATCACCATAAGATGATAGTCATGTATCCAAACGTAATCTTCATCCGGGTTGATAACCTCCATAACTTTGTCCGCGAATATTTTGTTAGCGGACACGTAAGCTTGCCATGCGACCCGATCGAATCGGACTCCATGGGTTCGGGTCACGGGTAACATGTAATGAAACAGAGGCCATAAATAATGCTTACAAAACCCATGGTAGAATTTATTCTGAATTTCTAAAGATAGAAATGTGGGTACGCACCGAAACTTATCCAACAAAGTCTGCCCGACTTCTTCCTGCTCCGACGGATCCACATCCGCGGGTAAGGATCCGACATAAACGCACTGGACGTCGGGTCCGAACCCGGATTTTAGTTGGAGCACCAGCGAGTCCGGGTCGTATTCGAATACCCATTTGTTTGTTTCTCCGTCGCGGAGGGCTTTCACGGGTAACTGATTCGAAACGATGATCCGGCGCTCCGGGGCGACGGATGAAACGACGTCGGATGGGCGATCTGATTTTCCGGAAATGTTATCGTCTTCGAATTCCGATAGGATTCCGGGGACCGTCATGATTCTGGGTATTCGAGGGCGATCAATAACGCAGGAATAATCATCAAGGTTGAGCAGATTGAACGATGATCTTGACAACATTATATCCCCAAATTAATTGATTAATTGGGCTGATTGGAGGGTAATAAAAAGATGGGGAAATTCATGGGATTTGAATTTTGGGGGAGACAGAGATGAGGAAGGTGGTGGTATGGTGAAGAGGATAAGAACAACAAGTAGACAGACCGACTTTACTTGCTGAAAATAATAAATAACCTTAAATTTGTAGAAACGAAATGAGGGAAATGGTTCCGGGTTCTAGTGGGTCAACATTTGACCCGGTTTGTTCATCATCAATTCGCTGAATTGTTAACCGACTCTCTCTCCTTTTATCTCTCTCTTTCACTAACCGCCTATTTTTTATAGGTCTATATTTTCCATAGTTAAAACGTACAACTTTACTTCTTAACTTGGAAGAGGTTTTTATGGTACTAGATTCACTTTGTGTGTAACGCAAATTTAAAGAAATAAGAAATACAAAGATTTAGAGATACAAAATGATTATGAAGCAAAGTTAAAGTTAGAAGCAAAATATTTAAAGTGTTGACACTTCCGTATGACTTAAAAGTTATATTATATGACTATATTTATGATACACCAACTGTTATTTTAAATTCATTATGCTTGAAAATAAAAAAAAATAAATTAATATATTAAACTGTCACGTAACAACGACCAATGGATGCCACGTGACCCAATGATATCTACATCAATTTTCACCAAAGTTGAAGAATCATTTCATTGAAAATTATGGTCGAGTCAATTTATGTGTAAGTAACGTTGATTTTATTTGTTATATACTTGATATGGTGCTACATGTTTATCATTTAAATAAAGAGAGTATCTTTATTATTATTAATTATTTTAGTAAAACTATATAAAAGTGACCATATTTCCTCCCGTGTTGTACTCTTGAGTAAAATAGGATCATGTATATTCGTGTGGATACTCCAACTTATAACAAGCAACAAAAGTTCAAAATATATAAGGTTGCATAGCCTAATATCCTATAATCTGAATCGATTTTTCTCTCTGATCAGTTTTGAGTATAAATTGCAAACCAAAATGTTTGTTATGGCTTTAAAATTCCTAAACTAGCCAAGTGAACACTACTTTTTAGTTATTTATGACAATTTTGTATAATATATTATTTTGTTATTTATAAAATTATATATTATAAGTTATATATATAATTAATATACTAAATCAGAGTTATAAACAATAACCTTATTTAGTAAGAAGAAAAAAAACACACACTTTAACTTATACTGTATTATTTTATTATTTTGCAGAGAATGGTACGAGTATGGATGACAGTAATTATAAAAAGAAACAAAGATTTTTAGGTCAATCCTAATCCCCTTTGAATTATATATTGGAACATTGAAGGAGAAAGGATATGTACCAATCCTAATGTCCACCCAAATATACTATTTTTATTTAAGATTATGCCAATCCTAATCCTGCAAAATAAATATGTCAAACAAAATCAAGTATTATATTCTTTTAACCTTTTTGTTTTGTTTTATACGACGTAAAATGATTAAAATATAAGTAGAAATCTTATCAAATATTGTGTTCAAAGCAACTTTTATCGTTTTGAGTTTGATTGTTTTGCTTTTGCGATATACCCACCACACAAATGGAAAAGGGATCAACAAAGGCATGTAATCCAATTGTTGGGAAGACAATAATTCAACCAAAATATCATACCGTGGACCATGGTTTTACAAAGAATATAAACAAGCATTGACTTGAATTGAATAATATTTTGAGAACAAGAAATGATGTTTCCATGAAGTAAATTATGTTAATCGGATGTTTATTTAGTGGGAGGTACCTAAAGACATTATAACAGGAGGTATTGGGTTCAACTTCCACTTGTAATAAAAGAAAAATAAAAAACGAGGGTTACAAGTTGGGTCAGGAGGTTTTCAGTGAGTTTCTCCTGATAAGAATTATAGATGGTCGGGTGAGTGGACAATGCCCCCATTAGTGTTCCAAATTTGTTGTTAAAAAAAATAGGATGTTTATTCAAAATTTAATATTTATAAAAATAAATTTAAGGGGCGTTTGGTATGATGGAATTCGTGGGAATTCATTGGAATTGGAATTCGAATTCCATTCCATAATGTGTTTGGTTCGCGTAATTCAGTGTAATTGGAATTTGAATTCCATATTTAATGTGTTTGGTTAATAAGGGAATTGGAATTGGAATTGGAATTTGATTAGATTCCATCAAATTCTTTCATTCAATGGATTTCACATTACTTCATAATAATAAAGGATTTCAAATTCCTTTCACACCGAAGACAACTACCCGACTGGACCAGACCCGTGGACCGAACCGATCGGACCTGACCGGACCCGCCGGACTCGACACCCGGACCAACCAACCCGATCCCCGAACTGGACTGACCAGACCCGACCCCCGGACCCGACCGACCGGACCCGATCCCCGGACCCGACTAACCAGACCCGAACCCCAGACTGGTCTCCCGGACCGGCCGGACCCCCAACCGTACCCGTCCCGACCCTCGGACCGGACCAGACCGACCGTACCCCCGAACCCGACCGGACCCCCGGACCGTACTGGACCGGACCGACCGTACCCCACCCGACCCCGGACCGACCGGACCCCCGAACCAGACCGGACCAACCGGACCCCACCCAACCTCGGACTGACCGGACCCCCGAACCCGACCCGACCCTCGGACCCAACCCTCGGACCCGACCCAACCCCCAAAACGGACCAGACCGACCGGACCCCACCCGACCTCGGACCGGACCGACCGGACCCCCGAACCCGACCGGACCGGACCGACCAGACCGGACCGACCGGACCCCACCCGACCCCGGACCGGACCGACCGGACCCCACCCGACCCCCGAACCCGACCGGACCCGACCCGACCCCCGGACCCGACCCAACCCCCGAACCGAACCAGACTGACCGGACCCCACCCGAACCGGACCAGACTGACCGGACCCCACCCGACCCGGACCGGACCGACCGGACCCCACCTGACCCCGGACTTGACCGACCGGACTCCCGAACCCGACCGGACCCCCCGACTGACCGGACCGAGCAAACAAACCAGACCCCGGACCCGAACCCTGGACTGAACCCCGGACCGACTGAGCCCGAGCGATTGAAACCGACCCCCGGTACCCCCCGACCGGACCCGAACCCCGGACCGAACTGCCAACCGCACCGGACCCTGGACCCGACCGACCCTGGTCCGGTTCGTTCGGGGGTCGAGTTCGGTCTAGGGTTCGGGTCCAGGGGTCCGGTCCAGTCGGTTCGGGTGTCAAGTTGGTCGGTCCGGTCCGGTCCGGGGGTCGGGTCCGGTCGGGTTCGGGGGTCGGGTGGGGTCCGGTCGGTCCAGTCTGGTCCGGTCAGGTTCGGGGGTCCGGTCCGGTCCGGGTTCGGGTGGGGTCCGATCGGTCCGGTCCGGTTCGGGGGTCGGGTCGGGTCAGAGGGTTGGGTCCGGGGGTCGGGTCCAGTCCGGGGGTCCGGTCGGTCCGAGGTCGGGTTCGGGGGTCCGGTCGGTCTGAGGTCGGGTGGAGTCCGGTTGGTCCTGGTCTCGGGTGGGGTCGGGGTCGGGTCGGGTCGCGGGGGTCGGGTCAGGTCGGGTCGATCTGGGTATCGGTCTGGTCCAGGGGTCGGGTCTGGTCGATCTGGGCGGTCGGGTCCGGTCGGTCTGGGGGTCTGGTTAGGTCGGACTGGTCTGTGAGACGGGTCCAGTCGTGGTTTTTATTGAATTTTAATTTTAAAAATTAAATCCAATTATTTTGGATTTGAATTCCATAGTGTGTTTGGTTCGCGGTTTTCAGTGGAATTAGAATTTGAATTTAAATTCTAATTCCTTTGAATTCCAATTACTTCAAATTCCAATTCCTTTGAATTCCAATTCCAAATCCAATTCCAATTCCAATTCAAATTTGAACGAATTTCGTGAACCAAACGCCCCCTTAAAGATGACGACGAGTACTTTAACAGTAGACACTGACCATATTAAATATAAATCAAGTCGGTCAGTTTGGTTGCTTTAAAATGTTGATGCTTTTAATGTTATCAAAGCCATTTTCTTTGTAAATGGATTTCTGTAAGATCAGACAGAAGTAGATGAAGTGTGAAATTAAGATGTATGTAAGAGTAAAAGTAATACTTCCACCGAGGGAGCTCGGTGGTGAGTTTGGTGCGCTTGGGAACATCAAAACCCACTCAGTTTCATCGAGCTCGGTTAGCTCTTTTGGTGGATTTTTACCGAGATACCCTTCTATTTCATCAAACCACCTCCTATCTATCTTTCTCTTCCAATCTCTCTCTCTCTACCTTTTTCAATTTACTTATATTAAAAAAGTGTTTGGTGTTGTGGGTGGGTATTATTTTGGTAAGGGACGTGATAAAGACACAAGAGCTTAAAAAAAATAGTGACTTATTCTCGACAAACATTTTAAAAAAAATAAAAATAAAAAAATCATGGTCCGTGGGGACCAAACACCGGAAAAGACTTGTCGAGATGCCATCGAGATGATACCGGCAAAGACTTTGAGTCTCAAAATTTATTATTTTAAGTCACTATTGTGTTCGTTTAAGTACTTTTTATTAGATATGGTAAATAAACTTTTTTAATGTTTATAAAAGTTAAATAATTTAAAACATTTATAAAAAAAAAAAAAAAAACTACAAACGGCCGTTTGGGTACAAACGACCGTTTGTATTCTGTGTAAAAATCAAAAGCTCCTGTGTCTTTATCCAGAGCCTTTTGGTAAAGTGTGGCGAGTTTGGGATGATGATGTGGTAAAAAAAACTTGATGTCTTGTGCCTTGGCGTAAGTATTACTTCTAACCTAAAAGAGATTGCTTACTTTTAGAACTCAGAATTTGAACTCCTAGGGGTCTCTGGAGTCCCTAGTAGAGAGGTCCTAAAGGCAACAACTCCTATCGGGGTTTAAGAAACAAAACCTACGGTGGGGGATGAAGTTGACAAGTCAGTGCAAAAAGACTAGTTTAGCCTAGTGGTAAATGTGTATGGCCTTTTACCATGAGGTATTGGGTTTAAGTCCCACTTGCAACAAAATAATAAAAAAATTGGGGTTACAAGTTGGGTCAGGGAGATGATCGGATGGGTGGTGTAATGTCCCTGTCGATGATCCAAATTTGTCGTTCAAAAAAAGCATAAAGAATTTTTGACAAGTTATTAGTTAATCAAAAGTTGCTCAAATTTTCTTAATGAATAAAAAGTTACTTGAAATAATCTTCAGTTGTAACATTCTTCATCGGCAAAAAAAAATTGTTTTTCCAAAATTTACCTTAGTCTTTTTTTAATAAGTATTTTTCTTCATCGAAAGAAAATTTCTTTCATAATTTGAAGTAAGTTTGTTCATCAGAAGTAACCTAGTTACTATTGATGCATTAATTTGTCAATGTTAGATTATCGTTGACTTAATGTCAACATTGTAACCACCAACTGAATCGTTGCCATCGTTCAACCATAGATCTTTCGTCAATATTTAATATGGCGAAATCATACCAAAACTTCCATATTTATTCTTGAAATTCTCTATCTTATTCGATTGAAAATTTGATATATTATCAATATATGTCAATCTGAAAGTGGTATACACGATTTAGAGAATATCCAAGTCATACTCGAAAACCAAAACCAAAACCTACAAAGATCGATATCTTAAAGATATGATAAACAACAATTCTGCTAGAGACATGAAAAGTAAGTTTACAAAGTTGGAGAAGTTTGAGGGCCAGGTTAATTTCAAACATTGGCAGAAGAAAATCCAGGTCCTACTTACCACCTTGAATCGCGCGCCTTTCAAAAAAAACTTACCACCTTAAATCAAAAGTATATGGCCAAGGATTATTCTAGCAAGAGGAATCTGGTTAGTAATTTTAACAGCTACACGATGGTTTATTCAAGGCCTCTTATGGTGCAATACAATGAATTCCTCCAGATCCAAGGGCAATTTATGATTGAGAAATTATCCCTATTTGGAAAGACTTTAAGCATATTTTAAAACACGGAAAGGAACAACTTTCCTTGGTTCAATTAGAGAGTCACCTTGGTATAGAAGAGTCCTTATATGCTCAACAAAGTGACAAGCCTAAAGAAGAACATATTGTCGGACCATCCTTTGTAAACATGGTTGAGGATGGTGCTACTTCCAAGGGTAAATACAAATGAGGCAAACATAAGTTTAAACACATTGAAATTGACTTATTGGAAGTGTGGCAAACCTGAGCATTTTAAGAAGACAGGATTACAGAAAACGTCCTTTGTGTTTATAAACGTAAAGGACGTTTCATGAAATGTTGTCTTTTAAGAAGGATTGTGGGGTTTGCAGCACGGTATTTGTTTCTGTATTTGGAAGACAATTTTTAGTATTTGACTTATTATATTTTTTTTACTTTACATATATAAACTTTATGATTCAATTATCATTAGGTTGATTGCTTAAGTTTTTATATTCTAATAAAAGATAGTTTTAATTCTATATTTAAAAGACTATTATATCATCCTTAAACTCTGATTTTTATGTAAAAGACAACTTTATTCTTTTTATATGTATTATAATATAGTATAGATTACGATTTTAGTTTGTTTGCACCGGTGTATTTATTACATCTACATATTTAAGATTTATCTTTAATTGTAATTTACGTTTGACTTCACTTGTATAGAACTTATATATTTGTTCCTAGTGTTCTTGAAGAGTTAAATTAGAACAAGTTAGGGTGATGAACACATACCTAAAATAGGATGGAACAATTACATTCATACTAAAGATTATTAGTGTAATTAGTACTCAATATGAGACTAACTCATTTATTAGAGGTTTTGTCATTTTAGTTAAATGTTTTCAATTCAAACATAGACATTGATATAATTGTTATAAAACATTTGTTTAATTGATATTATTTAATTTGTAAAGTAGTTTAGAAGTCTCATAAATTTAGAGTTAAAAAATTAGTGTAATTAGTAAAGGGTGTAGCTATCTTGTTTATCTACAAACAACTTAGAAATTTTGATTCGGATATCTAGGGAATTTGTTTCTTATTTAGGAATCACATCATTACTTTTCTTGATGTTACGTGTCATGAGTTAACTGGATTATATATTGACACGTACGTGTTTGGATTAGTTAGAATCCCATCTTATGTGAAGACTTGTTGGACTTTGCTAGTTTGCCATATTGCCTTTCACTATTCATCAGCTTCTTTGTGCTTTGATGAACAACTTGTATTTTGTATCTAACCAACCCTCATGATGACATGAGGTGATAATGAGAATGCTAGTTGATTTAGAAGTTATAAGTTTGATTCTGAAGCACTCATGTTTTATCATCGAGCCTTTGAACGTTGGTTTTTATTCTTTCTGAAATGAGCTTAATTGATGTTTTTTGCTATTTAGCATACGAGGCCAGTGGCGTAGCTTTTAAGGGGCGGGAGGGGGCGTCCGACCACCCGAATTTTTTTTGTGATGTAGGGTGTATATAATTTTCGTGTAGAAAATTTTGATATACTCCGGTTTCGACCCCCCATTTACCCAAAAATTGACGTTGGGAAAAAAAATAGATCCCGACCCCCCATTTGATATTTTCAAGCTTCGCCACTGTACAAGGCAGTATGACTCTATCATCCGCTCTCCCATGTGTAGGCGCCCTTTCTCTATTGGGGTTGCCTTGGATAGCCGAACGTTAATCGTTAGCCATTTAAATTAAAGATATTTTGTACCTAAGTTGTCCTTGTGTCTGTTTTGTATAACTAGGTGTCTAATGAAACGAATTTCGAATTTTATTTTTTTAGAACATGGATTAGAATTCGATTCAAAATTGAAGTAGATTCGAAAATATTCGATTTGAATTTTAAAGAGGCATCCGATTTGAATTCGATTCGATTCGTATTCATTTTCGTATTCGGATCGAGTCCAAATCAAGCTCGAAAAAATTCAAAATTATTTAAGTAACAAATACAGATATATAAAAGTATAAATCTAATAAAACACCCAAAACAAATTACAAAAATCGTAGTTTAACATTCTAAATGAAAATGTCCAAATTAAACAAAATTTACCATAACATTCAAAGCATACATATCTAAAACAACTTTCTTTAGCAATTATTATGGCATTCAAGTTAGCATTCAATACATACAACTTAAACATCCCTAACGTTATTCGTAATGGGGCTTGAAAACCCCATTTCACGCCCCTTTGGCACCCCTCACCCCCCCCCCCCCCACACCCACTAGGGTGGGGCGCGAAACACCCAAAATGGCTCTCAGACATGATATTTTTCATGCTGCAAAGGGAGGGAAATTGAGAAAATATATTCGTTGAACGACTATATTTACAATTAATTTTTAATCTTTTAATCAACTATCTCAACTCTACCACTCTCATTTTTTAAATAAAAACATTCATCACATCATCTCACAATATGGGTTCCCCTAGTTCATCATCGCTACTTTACCACTTTTCGGAAGAAGATGAGGACATCGTTATTTCGGCCGCCGTAAACTTGTTACGACGGTCTAGAGAATCTCAAGTTCTCCGACCAATTGTCAGACGAAAGCCTATTGAACGGGATCGTGATGCGGCCAACAAAAGGTTGATGGATGATTATTTTTCAGAGAATCCGGTTTACACCAACCCGAAGATGTTTTCTACTCGTTTTCGTGTGACTAAAAGGTTATTTGTACGTATAGCCAAAGATTTGGAATAAAACTTTAGTTATTTTCAACAAAGATGTGACGTACGGGGAAAGCGAAGACGAAGAGAAAGACGAAGACACGGAGAATGAGGAAAGACGAAGACGAAGAGAATGAGGATGATGATGTCCAAGATGATGATTAGTTTTTTTTTAAGATTTTATAATTTCTATTTGTTTGGCCTTTTTGTGTTTTTAGTTGTAATTTTTTAATTAATGTACTTTTTATTTATTTTATTATGTTTTTATTTAAAAAATAGTTTTTATTTAATTTACTTTATTTAAAATAAAAAAATTATTATGTAACTATAACATGGGGCTTGAAAAGGGATTAATCACTACATTATTTTATTTTCAAAACCCTTGCCATGTACGATACCACATGTCATAATATGCTGTGACGCCCACTCCCAGACTTGGCCCTACGAGCGGTCACGCATCGGATTTACTCATGAACACAAGGTACAACAGAGATAACTAAAGCAGCGGAAATAAAAACTTTTATTCATATGCCAAGCATTACATAGTAAGAGAGACAAATAAAAAAGAGAAAAATATCTCCATGCCAGTCTTTGAAAATGTCTTCTCTTGATAGCTTGACATTGTCTTGATAGTGTACGCCCTCTAGTTCCTACTCACATCTCAGCTTTCCCTTTTCGATCCGATGGTCCAGCCTCATCTGACATACATAACTTAACAAGTCAGCTTACGCTGGTGAGTTCTAAGTTTTTGGAAAACTTTACCTTTCGAACACATACTATTTGGGTCAATCAAACCATTTCTGCAAACAGACAATTAAGCATAAAGTATCATAGGTTTACACATAATCATCCATATACTTAGTAGATTACATCTACCCTATCATTCTATAAACCTCGTGAATAGAATAACCTTCTATAACCTTATCATCTTCGCCTCACATTAAGAACCTGTCCTAATGTATCTTTTTGTCACTTCTCGTCTCAAGTACCATCTCGGGGAATAGTGTTGTTTGATCCTCACATGACAGTGGTCTTTCATTCCTGCTTTGCCGACACTTCAGGAAAAACACTATAAAACTCCCTATTTCAGAAGCCCCCACTTAATACTTGACAACCCTTGTGACCTTACTGATTACCATCCTTAACATGTTCTACTTAGCTAAATAGAACCCTGTTAATGGACATCTTACTTTCCCTGGTGGATTACTACTCTTAAAGACGTCTAATCATCTGATTTAAAACATCTTCCTAGTAATCCTACTATCCACTAATCCTTTCATTACTTAATCACTAAAGGCAAGTAACATCGTAAACATTTCACATATATCAATACTTTATAAACAGTAGAAAGTATTTACACAAGACGTTATGTATATCAGCCCAAAACAGTTTAAAGCATTTAAGCAATATAAAACAGGGCTCATAGAACTCACCTTAGGTTGCGAAGTAGTTACTTGGCTTATTACTTCGTGAATCTAACTTGCTTTAACGTGATGTCCCTAGAAAGACATCCTAGAGGTTACAAGCGGTCATTAAGGCTAACCCCTTATCCTAAACCCAATCCCTTGTTGGTTTAACATCCATTTGTCTAAATAACCGTTTTTCCCCTTATGGGAAAAGTATTCTTTTAGTGATACTTATGAAGAGGTGCATTCCTATAAGTAAACGCTCACTCCGGGATCGCCCAGTGAAGCGTATGCCATGTCCCAGTTGGGATTTATGCGACAACGCCACTATGCCAGAAACCCCAGTGTACAGGCGCCACCCTTCCAGTCCACACCAACTTCTAGATATCCGAGTAACTCGGTACATTCAATAATTTATCAAAACCCATGTTTTAACTTATATATACTTAAAACATATATATAATTATATTCTTTTGTTGAATATTATTACCTTTGCCCAAGCCTTTATGTCCTTGATGAGTGATTCTCATGACCGACCGTATAGGCGTTATCACGACCAGGAAGCGGGATTACTATGAGATATCACCCATATTTGTGTTTTAGTTTGGTGATGATCATGACCGACCGTATAGGCGTTATCACGACCAGGAGGCGGAATTACTATGATCAAAACACCAATGTTTATGTTCTTGTTCTTGGTTTACTTGTTCTTGATAAACCAACATGGTGAAACCATATCAAACCTTCTTTAAACATGAACTAACTTAAGGCTTTCTTAAAACATTTTTATTCTAAGGCTTTATACCAAATTTCAACCCATGATTCCCACTAGAACTCCCAATCTCAACAAAACATGTTCAAGAACCTTAATCTTGCATTATTCTTAAAAGACATATCTAAGTGTTATGAATCATGAAACTAATTGAAGGCTTATGTTAAACATACCTTAAGTTGATCTATTCCAGAAGATGGGCTCCTAATTCCTTTTGAATCTTCAAAAATGCAAGCTAGAGTGTTCTTGGTGTTCTTGAGGTTTCTTCCAAAGTTTGTATCTTCCTCTCACTTTGTCCATCCGTCTGAGGATGATATGCCGTGCTAATATGCAATCTTGACCCCATTTGCTCATGGAATTTCTTCCAAAACCGCGAAGTGAACCGCGTATCCCTATCAGAAACAATAGTTACCGGCACTCCGTGTTGAGCAATAATCTCATTTGTGAACAACGTAGCTAACTCTTCAGAAGAATGTGTTTGTTTTATAGGTAAGAAACGAGCACTCTTTGTTAGCCTGTCCACTATCACCCAGATGGTGTCATAACCTTTAGCTGTTTTGGGTAGCTTGGTTATGAAGTCCATCGTGATATGTTCCCACTTCCATTCGGGAATCTTCAAAGGTTGAAGCTTTCCATAAGGCTTTTGATGCTCAGCTTTAACCTTTGCGCAAGTCAAACACCTATTCACATATTGCATGACATTAAACTTCATACCCGGCCACCAATAGTCTCGTTTTAAGTCTTGGTACATCTTGGTCGCACCAGGATGAATTGAATAGTGTGACTTATGAGCTTCATCTAAGATCTTACCGCGAGTTTCACCTAAAAGCGGTACCCACATTCGACCGTACCTAGTCTTAACTCCAAACTCGTTTTCTACTAAGCTTCCAACTTGTCCTACCATCCTTTCCTTCTTGACGTTCTCGTCCTTCAATGCCTCGTACTGATCTCTTCGAAGTTGGACCAGAAAATCAGGAGTAACGACTAACTTATATGACTTCACCCTGATTGGAGGATGATCCTCCTTTCTACTCAAAGCATCGGCCACTATGTTGGCCTTACCTGGGTGATACATAATCTCACAGTCGTAATCCTTGATCAACTCTAACCATCTACGCTGCCTCATATTAAGATCCTTTTGCTCGAAGAAGTACCTTAAACTCTTATGATCAGAGTAGAGGGTACATGTCACACCCCGATGTTTCCGATTACGTGGGCGTATGACGTCATGGGGTCATAGTCGTGGATACAAAGAACGACGTCTATTAGTTTCGTTTACGTTTGAAAACCAAGTATGTTATCAAAGTTGCAGCGGATTATATAAAAGATAACATTGTTTTACAATACTGAATCGAGAACGTTATGATAAGAAATACAATTGTTCATGATTTATTTAGACAGTAAAAGGTGACCATGACTCCATTCCTATTGCAGGCCCTTTTGTTTGACAGACTTCCCATTTGCACACCGAGAGCGATCTTAGTTACCTGAGAAATACATGAGTTTGAAAGAAAGGTCAACATAATGTTGGTGAGTTCACAGGTTTGAGTCTTTACAAAATGCCTTTGTAAAACAGTTGATGATATCCAAGATATTGATGATACACAAGATATTATACGGATTACCCGTCGTTGCATTAATCTATTTGTTCCTTGATTTCAAACACTAACAGATTTTACCCATCGATGGTAACTTCCCCTAAGAAATACCAATGGCATAGAATAACTGACATGTACCCCCAGACTGGTTACCGGTGAGTCAGAACTGGAGCGACCAGCTAGGGCAGGGTTGTCAACCCAAATAGATCTATTCACTAGTTATCGTTTCGTTACAGGAACTAATTGAAATCAATTGATGATGGGATTTGTAGCAATATGTTATTAGCAAATTACTGTGAAGGGGTATGAAAGAACATATAATCAATAGCGTAACAGTAATACCATAATATCAAGTTGAAAGATTTGTTTGATCATGATTTCTCCCCCAAAAGTATAAAACAGTTGATAAAGGAAAGGGGCCGTGAAACTCACGTTGTATATATCTGGAAAATATATGAAGTTTAATGTTTCATGTATTTCTCCCCCATAGTTAAAACAGTAAAGGAAAAGGGGCCGTGAAACTCACGTTGTATATATCTGGAAAATATATGAAGTTTAATGTTTCATGTATTTCTCCCCCATAGTTAAAACAGTAAAGGAAAAGGGGCCGTGAAACTCACGTTGTATATATCTGGAAAATATATGAAGTTTAATGTTTCATGTATTTCTCCCCCATAGTTAAAACAGTAAAGGAAAAGGGGCCGTGAAACTCACGTTGTATATATCTGGAAAATATATGAAGTTTAATGTTTCATGTATTTCTCCCCCATAGTTAAAACAGTAAAGGAAAAGGGGCCGTGAAACTCACTTGATTAAGGTGATGATGAAAGCTGTATCGCGCTGGACGTAGCAAGTAAACCGTGTCCTAGTAATAATTAATAAGATGGTTTTAAGGTACTGTTTCAGTTGGATAATGTTCTGTTACCCAAATGATCCTGGTCGAGTCTTGACATAATATTCCCGTTTGTATTGTTTGGAAAGTCCGTTTGAAGTATTTATCGTTCAAATAAATATTTACGTTGATGGATATATTTATGATCGAATAAATATATAGCTTTGTAGAAATAATTAAAATCAAATAATTATTTAAGATTACGAAAATATATATTCAATCAAATTTTGAACATCGAGATAAATAATAAAATATTTATTATTTGAAGTTCATGATATATATTTAAGTCCGAGTTTATAATTATAGACAAATAATTATACATAAGTTATAGAAATATTTATGCAAATAAATAGATATAACTTATAGAAATGTTTCAATATTTCTCAAGATTTAGAAAAATATAAATCTTTATATGTTACGAAATTTAGTTGTTGGCTTTGCCGCGATAAGATACAAGTATCCGATAATTGACCGAAATGATAATAAATATTTAGCTCCGTAAATATTATTATGTTGATGATATCTCTCAAATAGTTTTTCTAAATTATATTTAGAAAATAATATTTAATAATAAAATAATAAGACGAGATATTTGTGTGAAGAGGTGTTGATATATTTGTCATAAATATATTTCGTCGCATAAGTCGAAAATATAACATTTTATATTTTTCAGTCCAACGTCTAGAATTTATACAATATATATTGTTTATAATATATATATTTGACAAATAATATGATATGGAAAACTAATATTTAAGTCTCTTAAATATTAATAGATTGTAATAACTTTAAATAAATATTTCAAGTTAATAAAATAAGATCTAAAAGTAGGAACACTTTAAATGTCAATAACGAGTCAAAGTGCTCGGTTATTTAGAAATACATACGATCTATAAAAATGAATCTATTTTTATAACACATAGTCAAAATATATTTCTTTATATTTTATGTCCAAATATATATTTGTTTATATATTTTTAGTCCAACGTCTCACTTTGAGGGTCCCCGAGTCAGTTTTTATATCGTTCGATCTATAATCTTTTTAGTCCTCTCAACGATTGTTAAATATATATTGTGATATAACTTCTTAAATATTAACGTTAGTTTAATATTTATGACGATTCGTTCAGTTTATATATTTAGTGGGTTGAGTGTCAAGACTCGTTTCGGGTTGATTATAAATATCAAAAATGAATAATAAAAATGATCAAATTGATAAGTTTAAACTTTTACCTCTAGCACTAGGCTAGGTGACGAACCGAAAGAGGCGAGAATATCTCCGTAGACTCGATCGAAGAATATCGATCTTTAACCGTGTTGGCCCGAAGGGTAAAGCGCCATTTTGCGGGCTAGTTTTCGGTGGTGTACGGTGATCGTTAGGGGCAAATGTTGTGGCCGTTTAGAAGGTGGTCGAGTGTACTTTCTATTGGTGGTGATTGGGTGGCTCGACGGTGGTCCGATGGTGGCGAAACGGTGGTGTCAAGTTGGCTCGTGGGGCTGATTTATACCAAAACATTAGAAATTTCCAATTCCTCTTCTGATCACATGGAAATCGCGACGGGGTGGGGGGGGGGTTGGACTGGGTTTATTTTTCTTCATTATGTATTCTATGTATATATATATATATATATACCACATATATGCGTGAGTTTTGATCAGGGCGACAAGAGATGAAGGTGATGGTGGTTGTGACGGTCGGAGGTGGTGGTGGCTGCTCGGAGGTGGTGGTTGACGATGATGATGATGGTGGTGGTGTGTGGCGTGTCGGTCGTGACAGGAGGAGGGGAACGGCGGAGCTCGGTGGTGGTTATGGGCGGTGGTCGCCGGTGGTGTGGGCGGCGGTGGCGAGATCGGACGGGGGTGGTGGGGGTGTTGTTTGTGAACTGTGTGTGTGTATATGTCATGTGTATGGGTATGTGTATATATATAAATTTGAGAATTGCAAGTTGAAGTTTCAATCTGATCTTTCAAGATTTCTTTAGATTTTTATTGTATTATTTATATATATAAATATTATATTATAATCCAACCGTGGTTAGTTAGGTTTTAACCCTCGGTTAACTAGATATTTACGTAGCGTAGCCTTTTACCGAACGTCTCGTAAAATTGTCATAATTTTTATAAACATTACTGATCGATCGGGTACTCAAGAAATAATAATCGTTAGTTAAAACGGTTTAGATTGAGCTTATTAAATCGAGTAACAGTTAATGGGTCGGCGTGGTTCGTGTCGGGCCGGTGTTCGAGGCTTTCTCCGTTTTGGTCGCGGTCAGTCTCATAATTTCCTAAAATTATCCGTGAGTGATACGTTATACTTTTTAGGTGTTGTTTCACTTGTTGGGTCGTGTTTTGGGCTTAGATGCTTTATTTTGGTCTATTGGGCCGGACCGGGCCCAAATTAGTAAATGGCTCTTTTAAGCCGAACCGTTGCACCGTTTTGGCCGAAACAAGTTTCTAAATTATTTATGAGATCATGACATCGTTATATAATTATAATTCGTTGTGAATTTAATTATTTAGAAATGTTACTTATTTATTTACTTTATTTATTCGCGGCACCGCGTAAAAAAATAAATAAATGATTTGATCGTTTCGGCTCAAGCTCGGATATTTCATTATTCAATCTCATAATAGATTATAATTCGAAATATTCGCTTAAGCGTTGTTGGGCGTTATTGTGATTTCTCACGACACCGATTAGGAAAATATAAAAGTTACTTTTTATATTTATCTTTCTTGTTGTTGAAGTTCCACCGATCTAGGATGGACCTTTTTGTTTATTATACAAACGTGGGAATTGTCAAGGTTGGACGTTTACGTGCATAGTGTGTATTAATAATATTAATAAATCAAGTCATACACATGTATATACGTATATATATACGGTCAAAGTATAGGGTTGACCTTTGATTTTTGACGGGTTGTCACAGTACACTTTACCCCGTACAAATAATGCCTCCATATCTTGAGAGCAAACACAACGGCCGCCAACTCTAAGTCGTGAGTTGGATAGTTTGTCTCATGAGGTTTTAGTTGCCTTGATGCGTAGGCAATGACTTTGCCCCGCTGCATCAAAACACAACCTAAGCCTTGATAAGAAGCATCAGAGTATACTACCAAATCATCAGACCCATCCGGTAAGGATAATACCGGTGCCTGAGTCAATCTGGCTTTTAACTCCTCAAACGCACTCTGCTGACTAGGTCCCCATAAGAACTTAGTGTCCTTCTTGGTTAACTTAGTCAGTGGCGTTGCAATCCATGCAAAGTCTTGAATAAACCTACGATAATAGCCGGCAAGACCTAAGAAACTACGAATCTCTGAAGGCGTCTTAGGTGGCTTCCAACTCATTACCGTCTCGATCTTTGCTGGATCTACAAGAATGCCATCCGCGTTTATCACATGACCGAGGAATTGGACTTCCTTAAGCCAAAATGCACATTTCGAAAACTTGGCATATAGCTTTTCCTTCCTTAAGGTCTCTAGCACCTCCTTTAAATGCATCGCGTGATCCTATTCGTTCCTGGAATAAATTAAAATGTCATCTATGAACACGATCACGAATCGGTCCAACATGGGTCGACATACCCTATTCATGAGGTCCATGAAAGCTGCAGGGGCATTAGTCAATCCAAATGACATAACCAAAAATTCATAATGACCATAACGCGTGCGAAAAGCTGTCTTCTCAATATCTTCGTCTCTAATCTTGAGCTGATGATAACCCGACCTTAGATCTATCTTAGAGAACCAACTCGCTCCTTGTAGCTGGTCGAATAAATCGTCGATCCTAGGCAAAGGATATCTATTCTTAATAGTCAGCTTATTTAGACCCCTATAGTCGATGCACATTCTCATACTTCCATCCTTCTTTTTGACAAAAAGCACTAGAGCACCCCACGGTGAGATGCTTGGCCTTATAAACCCTTTGTCAAGCAAGTCTTCTAATTGTGACATCAACTCTTTCATCTCTGATGGATTGGAAGAATTTCGTCCCGAAATTTAGCTAATGCCGATTGATGGCTCTGCATTGGTGGACAACTTAAAGCTAATATTGTTTGGTCTGATTCTTGCTTACCCAGATGATAGTTTTATCATTGACAAGTATGTCAGCGATCCATATCGTTGGGAGTGCGATTCTGATTCTTTCTATATGGATCTCGTGATCCTTTATGATTTTCTAACTAAGTGGAGTTGATAGAACATCCACAATAAATCGTCAGCAAGATGAGTGTTAGACACATAGATGAATGAGGTTCTAGTTTGAATGATTTGAACAAGTCATGATTACTCACGGATGGGCTCTACCAGGATTTTCATGTAGTTCAGATTACAATTATGTGTGCACCCACAATTGTGATTTGCCTTACATGATCAGCCTAGGCTTTGCTCATACTTGAGTTTTCAGTTTTTGTTGGAATACGCAATGTATCGGGGATAAGATGGCTTATGGAAAAGTTTAGATTGATTCGCTACCGGACGAAATCTTCATTGATTCCCGGGAGTTCTAAGATAACAGGATGAATATGAGTTGCTCCAGTCTATTGGTCTTGTAGTCTAAGATCTCAATAGGTTCTAGAGAAGACGGGTTGTCGAATCCGTTCCATGATCTCAAGGGACCAAATGAGTTTTAAGCATTCCTTGCTTTCCTGGCCTAGTTATCTCTGTTTGAGGCAAAATCTATTATAAGGTTTTGAACCCCCTTAGAGATTCTAAGGTTTCGCGTCGAGTTTTAACGTAGGTACTCCTAGTGATTACCTGTGACTTTCGATAGGTATGGAAAATTGGAAGAGTCTTCCCAGTAATTTCATGAACTATCACTGGACCAGTCAGTTGACGGTTTCCGGCTTCGGTCCAGCGAGGGGCGAATGACACTTTCTTCCATATGAGCCTTCAAAAAGGGCGGCTTGAATACTCGAGCGATAACTATTGTTATAAGGAAACTCGACGAGTGGAAAATGGTTGTCCCAACCATTACTTAGGTTTGTCTTGCGTGATGAAAATATGTCATATAACTACGCAACGTACCTTTTTAAGGCCTGAATTTTTCTTTTGCTTTGATCATCAGCATAATTCCTTTATACTTTCATGCATCTTGTTAGATCCCTGGTAACTAGAATATCTAGTCTTGGGGCTTCTCTTAAGACCAATCTCTTATCGTTTTAAGGTTTGACACTCAAGGTTTATTCATAAAGAGTAGGCTCCATTTGGTTTCCTTACCAATTGCCTTTCGATTTCATGGTAATCATCTGATTGCTTGAATTCTCTTTTCAGAGCTTCGAGTTGTGCATCACGAACTTGTGACGTGAGACTAGTACGAATGGTCATGCCTAGTGCTCGAACTCGAAGAGGCTTAACGCGTTTCTTTCTACTTAATGCATCAGTTACAAAGTTAGCTTTGTCAAGATGATAACGAATCTCGCAATCGTAGTCATTGAGTAGCTCAATCCATTGGCGTTGTATCAATATCAGCTCCTTCTGATTAAAGATAGGCTGGTGACCCTTATGGTCAGTGAATACTTCGCTTCTTACAAGCAGTGTCTCCAAATCTTTGGAGTGAACCCAACAGTTCCAGACTCTAAATCATGGGTTGTATAATCCTTCTTAAGTTTTCGAGAGGTATAAGTGATTTCTTTCTCTTGCTGCATTAGCACGCATCTCAAACTTTGATACGAAGAATCATGATATACAACAAAATCTCCAATTTTGTTAGGTACGGATAGGATCAGTGTGTTGCAAAGTTTTGCTTCAACAACTGGAAGGCTCCTTTAGTCTTGGCATTCCAAATAAACTTCTTATCTTTTCTGAGTTAGAGTGGTCAGAGGCTAGGCTATCTTTGAGATGTCCTCAATGAATCGGTGATAGTCACCAGCAAGACCTTTATCGTTGATCACACGATGCAAGAAATGAGTCTCGCGAATCCAAATGTCGTATTTGGAAAAATTTCACGTACAATTCTTCTTTCTTTAGCAACTCCAGGATAATTCTCAAATGTTGTTCGTGTTCTTTCTTACTACGGGAGTAGATTAGAATATCAATGATGAACACGATAACAAATTTATCCAAGTAAGGTTTGCACACGCGGTTCATTAGGCTTATGAACACCGCAGGTGCGTTGGTCAATCCGAATGGCATAACGATGAACTCGTAATGACCATAGCGTGTTCTGAACGCTGTCTTCGTAACGTCTTTATTTCTGATGTAGGGTTGATGGTAGCTTGATCTCCAGTCGATCTTGGAGTAGTAACTTGACTCTTGAGGCTGATCGAATAAATCGTCGATTCCCGGGAGCGGATAGCGGTTCTTCGCTGTTAGCTTGTTCGATTCTCTGTAATCGATACTCATCCAAAATGTTCCGTCTTCCTTCTTTAGGAACAATACAGTAGTGTCCTAAGTAGGGTGACTTGACCGGATAAAACCTTTACCCAACAACTCTGGTAGTAGTCTAGATAGTTCTTGTTCCTTAGACGGTGCAAGACGGTAAGGGGTTTTGGCAATGAGGGCGGCTCCAGGTGTTTAGTCGATGCGAAGTTCTATTTGCCGATGCGGTGGCAAGCTAGGTAAGTCTTCAGGAAAGACTTCTGGGATTTCGCAGATTGTCGGAATGTCTTCAGTATGCTCATCCTTTGGCTTCTTCTCCGTGACGAGAGCCGGAATGGCATGACGTCCTTTACGAAGGGATTTTCGGGTCTTCATGCAATATGACATTGGGTTGGGCTTCATTCCTTTCACCTTGTACGTTAAGAGTGTCGCCTTTTTGCGAGTGGCCTTCTGACTATCTTCTCGTGTCAAACGATCTCCGCTTGGTTCCTTGATAACCAATCTATCGTAATGGCAATATCCACGCTTCCTAACTCGACATGCATTAGATCGATGTCGAATGTATGCTCCAAAAGTTCATCCTTTGTAATTTCTCTAGTTTCTATCATCATTAGCTAATTCTATGGTAAACTTAGTGTCTAGGGCAACAGAGGCGATTTCAAGTAATTGACTAAAATCGGTAGACACGAAGTTCCTATTGGCACCATATCAAATAAACTAAAAGCGTAATGGCTATTCAGTAGAAACTTACCCGTTATTGTGTTAGGGTCACAATGGGTATTATCAGCATTGATGACAAATGCTCTTCCTTTCGCTTGGTTGGGAGTCTGGTTCTTCAGTTTGATGCAATCTCGCGTGATGTGTCCCTTGGCTTTGCATGTCTACAATAGATGTTTTCCATGAATCATGGAGTGGTGAAGGTTGCACATGTTACATAAAGATAGGTTACTGGAGTAACCAGTCTTTCTTGACTCGTGAACATGCGTAGTGGCAACATAGACCTTTATTGGTTCCGAATTCTTCTCGGGAACATTCTATGAATTCTTCTTGGGCTTATTCTCCCAACAACCATGCTTTCTCTTGTTATTCGGCTTCTTGCTTGATGAGGGGGCAACACTGACATCTGCTGGTTTAGCTTCAGGATTCTTCTTGGCAAAAGTCACACTTTTATGTGTGGCTTGATAAACCAGATTATGTGCCAGGCGCACAACACTTGAAAAAAAGTGGTTGGGTTTGATGCCAGAATATTTCCTTGAATATGGGGTGTAAGACCCGGGATGTACCTTCTTGTAGATGGGAGTGACCATGGTTGAACAAAGATGAGCAAGTTCACGAAATTGCTTGGCGTAGCCAGCGATATCGGTACCATTTATACTCAAACTCCAGAACTTAGCTTCTGATTTCTGAAGCTCTTCCCTTGGGCAGTGTCCGTCAGGCGAAAGCTGCTTGAGTTCATTCTAAGCTATGGCATAGGCTAAGTCGGTTCCTATGGGGTTGGCGTGGGAGTTCTACCGTGCGAGCGCACATTTGGTTAATATGCAGGTAGTGCAATTAACGATGTAGTCTTCGGAGTAGTCGTTTATGTGAAGTATTGACTCCGTCTTCCCAATCCGTCTGATTAGTTCAATGGCACCTTTCGTGCCTTTGGAGCTCATAGTGTTGGGTTCTATTTGACAATGGATCTTATTTAATACACGAAAGCTAGTGCGGAACTACAAGTATTCATGATCCATCAGCAAGTAATATTCTAGATGTCGTATGAGTTTGCTAAGAATAATCTACAGGTCTGCTAGGAATAACTTGTGAAGTCCGCTAATATCCAAGTTCACTAAGCATTGCTAAAGTTTGCTAGGCAGAAATCCGCTAAGGATAAGTTCAAGTTCGCTAAGAGAAAATCAAGTTTGCTAAGACTTTAAGTTTGCTAAGAGCTTTCTGAAGTCCGTTAGGAAAAGAATTTTCGCTAAGAGTACAAGTTTGCTAACTTTTGCTCTTAGAGGATTTCAGACCGAAATCTTCGAAATCATCACGTCTTCCTATCCTAGGGGTTCTTTAAGGAGAACTTCACCGGAAATGATCAATGGTGAAGAGTTTGAGTTGTCACAACCAACATGATAGATTTCACAGATAGGCTTGCCTCTTATGAAGTCCTTGCAGGAGCAGTAACGCACACTACGTGGTGATCTACCTTAACGCCTATCGTTGGTACGATATACCTTGCTAGAAGTTGCGGCTTCGGCGATTCTCTTGGTGATCACTTCCTCGAATTTTGGTGGCATTCGTCATGAGAGGGATCGAAGGGGTTTCGAGTTTGGCGTTTCAGAGGCATATTTTCTATTTAGGTTCTTAGAGGGGAACGTTTAAAGAAAATCGGATCATATATAACTAAAGTCATGATAATACTAGTAGCATTAATAATAAATATTAAAACGCTAAAAAGTATATATATAACATGAGACATCATGTTAGTATGACAAGTAAATATATATCTAACATGAGACAACATGTTTCTACGATAAGTTGATGTATGTCTGATATGAGACAACATGTTAGTAGGATAAGTCGATGTATGTCTGGTGCGTTGATTGAGTGCTCTGCCTCGGATGATATGCAAATGACTTGTTCTGAAGCCATCTCTGCGATAACATGTTCCAAGACAACAACATGTCAGTACTGGTTGATATATATATAATGACAAGATAGTAATTATACACATAAGTAATAGCAAAGCTACACCTTTAGCTATGACATGTATTTTCGTACCTCAGGATGTTGATAGTGAGCCTCGTATGCAAATGGAAGTCTCGTAGAGCGGGCTATAGTCTAGGTTTCTTTGTTTTTGTTACCTAGTTCGCTAT
>JBCNJP010000020.1:2193568-2226586 GCA_039602395.1 Deinandra increscens subsp. villosa | reverse complement strand
TTAAACCCGTAAAAATTATATTTGAGACATTTACACCTCGTAAATCATATTTTGATTTATAAAATATGTTTAACTTGTTATCTTTAATTAAAAATAGATTTCAAATACCTATGTATATATATATATATATATATTGATATAAAAATTCTAGTTTTACAAAAAGGTAAAAATATATATATATCTTGAATAGATGAATGTATAAACTTATGCCGTTAGATTTCTATTGAAATAACCGGATATTTTACGATAACCTTTAATATATATAAATATATATTGTTCTCGCAAATTCGTTATTAACACTCCTGGAACGTTTAGTAAATATATATGTTATATATATTTATTTTAGAATACTTAAACTTGGAACATATATAACATTAATATATATTGTATTTTCTCGCGTATTTCGATAGTTGCTCGGATTTGGCACAAGTGCCATCCTCGACTTATTCCGAACTTCACGATCCTTCGTTTTTATCGTTTACGTTAGATTTAATAGTTTAGAACACACACTTATACTCGTATGCTCGTTAGGTGATTGATTGATTGCTTGCACAAGACTCGTTCTTGCTACCTGCTTAACTGTTTATTTGGAAACCTTGCCGAGCAACCTAAGGTGAGTTTCACGGCCCCATTTTACTGCTTTTAATCCTTTTGGGGGAGATTAACATGCATGATTTATACAACTGAGATAAATAGACTTTTATATATCACTTGAAGTACTTGTAGCACACTGATACAACAAAGTCCTTATTATGGTACCGTTAGTATTAATGACGATAGCGGGAAATATATTATAGTACTACTGGGTCTGACAAACCCCACCCGGGTCAGTCGCTCTGACACGATTGGATATCGAACGGGTGTTATATTCGTCCTAAACACAACAAGGCAAACTATAAACAACTGTTAGCTTCGGTGACCATCAACGTGCGAAGTTTCATGTATATAGCCTAGCTAGCTATTTGATATATATTAGTGATTATGCTCTTACGACTTGACGTTATTGAACGGTCAATTTAAACTGAACTTGATATGTTACTGAACTGTTAAACCTGTGAACTCACCAACCTTTGTGTTGACACTTTAGCATGTTATTTCTCAGGTCGCTAAACTGGATTGTCTGCCACGAGCTAGGACGCACTTCTTAAGGATTACTATTACTATGCATGCATATTAGACATTGATACTTTTCGAACTATTTAACTTTTGGTTTGCGCATGTTTTGGCGCTTGAACAACCTTTACAACTTTTGTCGTTTACGCTTCCGCATTTAAAAACGCATTTACTCTGGTTTTACTTTTACATTGCATATAGACTGTTCGTATGGCTAATGTGTTCGATCCTGGTTTGTCACGCTCCCTGCGGCGCGTTGTCGCGCGTGGGATTTTTGGGGGTGTGACAGTTTTCACCTTCTCGTTCACTAATGGGAATCGCCAGGAGCGCAAGACCCTCGCCAGGAGCGCACGATGGTGGCCTATGGTTCGAGGTGGTGCGACCAGTTCATCCTAGGGTGGCTGATAATTTCATCACTGTTGGCCATGGAGTGCACTTCAATATGAGTGGCAGACGTGTCATCTCGCAAAGATCCTAAGGTTTTTGGCATTTTCGTGTCAACTAAGGTTTAGACACCTTCGTGTCTCCTAAGTTATGGGCTTGACCCCAGTTGGCTTAGTCCCAAGTATCTATGAGCTTGTCCTCAGGTTAGCAAAGGTTGTTGATGCTCTCGCATTAATTAAGGCTTAGACACACTTGTGTCTCTCAAGTTTCGGGCTTGGCCCCAGTTGGCTTAGACCCAAGATTTATAAAACGTTTTACACTGCGAGAATACAAGATTGGGCTTGACCCCAGTTTAACTTATTCACAAGTGCTCAAGGTTTTTAAGGTATTTTATGCCTTAAAATCGGAATTTCATCAAGTCTATCTTAAGGATTCCTAAGGATCCTTAGAGATCCTGACTACCTCTACGGTTGGAGTATTCTCAAACAGGTTATATTGATACTGCGTTTAATACGTATTTTTATTACTAAGTATTAGATGGCATCATGGTTTGTTAACATTGACAAAATTTTAATAAACTTTTGAGTTTTTAAACTAAACTATGCTGAGCATCCTGTAGGATCCTCATTCAAACATTTTTCAAGATAATTAAAAGCATACACGGCACACCATGATGATCAAAATGCTATTAAGTCATATATTTGCAGGAAAATAAAAAGTTAACCTCAGGCTTCGTCTTAGAACCCAAGATCCCTCCACCTGAGGCCAACTGCATTGTTCAAGGAGCTTGGACTTCGCCTTGAAACTCAAGGTCCCTCCATCCAAGCCCCATTGTTAAGTTACCATTGTTTCATTGTTTTGTTTCACAACCACCATTGTTTACCAAAAGAACCAAACCAAACAAACCTAAAAAAGCGGGCTCCGACCTAGTCAAGATTGCCTTCATCGCCCAGCTTATCACCAGCAGCCTCCGCCTGCTCAACCTCCTTGCCCTTGCCCTTTTCCTTCTCAGCTTCCTTCTCAACCTCCGGCTCAGCCTCCTTCTCAGCCTTTTCAGGAGCATCTCCCCTCTCAGCCAACAGCTTCTTAAGGCTCACCTCCCAGTCCTTCACCGGCCAGCTCTCTGGAGTAAAGCCATCAGCCTGTGCAGCAGTCGCCATCTCAATCATACACTCCAGCACGCTGATGGCGGCTGAAGATTGAGCGTTCAATTCGGCCTGCTTCAGGGCTTCAGCAGCTGCAGCATCTGATGTGTTCGGAACGACTCTAAAAACTACTATAAAAACCTAGACCTAAACTAGACCTAGACACACCTAATTTTACCGAAACTACCTAAACTAAACCGAACCCTAAGGCAAGTGTACCTATCGGATAGTAGAATAGCTAAGGCAAGACCGGAATATCGAACCTAGGACACTCTATGGACAAGACTTAACCTAGACCTAAGAATGGGAAAAACTGAGTAATTTGGTTTTGGATTTGATTTGAGATTTGAATTAACTAAAATTAACTAATCAACGCACAAACAGACAAAAGCAAGAAACTTTGGGAGAATTCAGACGAAAGAATAGTATCACCTAGACCCTGGAATCCTACTTAATACCTACAACCTCACTCGGAATTGATTGATCTGATGGTGGCTAGTTCACCTTTTAAGTCCTTCCTAGCTACACTTCTAACGCTCGAACAAGGGTTCACCTTTTAAGTCCTTCCCACTTCAATTACCCTAGCCACCCTCGGATATACCTAAGATGCACCTAGACTAACCGGAGCTACCAATAACTGCCATGAATGTCACGGAATACCAAGCTGGACGAAACCCTAGGACATTTCCTTTTGAGACAATGCTACCCTAGAACTTTAACCAACCCAACTACCCGTTAAACCTGTACCTTTTAAGTCTTCAGTTTAGTAGCACATTACAAGTGAATTACCAATCAATTATCAATGCAATAGTCAAGGAACCCTAACTACACTTTAGCAATTAACCCTAAAGTCAACTACTTTAGCTAATCTACCTAAACCGAAAGACATTCGCGGGTAAATTAAGCATCAACCACCAATCGATAATCTACTCGTAACACACACATGCATCAAAACATAATAGTCAATGGAATTGAATAAAAGTGCAACATCAATCAATCAATCAAAACCGAATAAAGTTATAAATACTAAATAATCATCCAATCTGGGTCTAGGCAATACAATCGAATTAGCCTAGCAACATGTTACTGTCTAGAGTAATGATAAAAATCTGAACTTTGACAGAAAACATAATTGAAATTAAGAACAATAGGAATGAATGATGAAACCCGGTAGGATGACGATGATGTATGTGATAAAATCGATCCACCGGTGCTTCCTGATCAATCCCTGGCCTTCTCTGCTCTTGAAATCGCCCAAAATCGCCTCTGAGTTCGTCTGGAAGTCGAAGCCTCCTGAATAAAACCCTTGAATACGAATTTATAAGAAAAATTAGGGTTTTCTCGGCCGAACACCCTCCAAGCGTATCGCTTGGAGGGTCATAATCTGTAGGCGATACGCCCGGACCATGCATACGACAAAATAGTCGGGGTTTAGCCGACTTTGACTTTGTTGACCTCTCTGCCCCAAGCGTATCGCTTGGGAACCTGTCTTTCCTAGGCGATACGCCTAGGATTCTTTGTTCAGCACTTCTCTCGTCTTTTCTTCTACTCTATCCAACTTCCTCTCATGGCCTCGGGATTTCACCAAATACCTACAAAACTCATAAAAAACATAAACAAAACCCCAAAGATACTAACTTAACTAAAAACACTTAAAACTAATGAAAACCGACTCAAATTCGACTCAAATACGTAACAAAAGACTCAGGAAAACCGGATGTGTTTGCAACACATCAAATATCCCCACACTGACTCTTTTTTCGTCCTCGAAAAATACTGCAATGGAATCACAACCAGGACATTGACTTCTAAACCTTAACCTTTAAATTTCACAGTCCACCAAAACAATTCCACATACCATAATGTAATCACACACTAACTATGATTGCCGATATTTCTATCCGATTAAACCCAACCACCAACCTTTTCTTTCGCCCCCATGTGTTTATGAAATTACCAGATATAAGTTCAGTCGCAATGGATCCCACTAAAGAAAGGTCAAGTTCAACCTATTACCGAATCATATTCAGTCAAAGCAAAGGGTATAATTGATTTAAATTTATATATTTTCTCCACCCCCCCTTAAACCAGATACTAGGATGTCCAAGGAATAACTATTTATTTATATGCACTTATTGAGCATTTATTCACTAAGTTATCAATTTTTTTTCATTTTTTTCCTTTTCTCAAATTTTTTTCTCTTTTTTTTTTTTTTTTCATAGTTGGTTACTTTTACCTAAAATTACCAACGGACATCACCAGAGGTATTCTTTCACAAGGTCTTACCCCCGAAATCATACGTGAGTATTTTGCCCGCGAGATCCGGAACATCATCAGAGGTACTTACCACGGGATACTATCCTTAGTTCGTACATGAGTGTTTTGCCCCTTCACTCTAATTCATTAGCCAAATTATTAACTACATGCTCATTGGAAATTCTAAGGACATAGGAGTATCTAGCCTAAAGCGGTCTCTTCCTTCCTAATCATCAGATTCAGAATCCCTATCACTCCTAAAATGGGAACCCACTAACAGACTGATTAGCATATTTATACAACAATAAACACACAGGCTATTTAAGATACTCCTAGATCAGCTGGGCCTACCAACTAGGGGTGTTCAAAACCGGATACCCGGAATTTCGGATATCCGAATTTCGGGTATCCGAAAATTTCGGATATCAATTTTCGTTGTCCAAGTCCAAGTCCGAAATTTCGGATATCCGAAATTTCGGATATCCGAAATTTCGGACTGGACTCGGATAGTTAAAACGGATATCCGAAAATCCTGTTTTTTTAAAAAAAAACCACAATTTAACTAAAAAAACGACAAAACGACAAAACAAATAAACATATTTCAAGTCTTCAAATACAAATAAACATAAGTTCGACCTAAAAAACGACAAAACAAATAAACATAGTCCAAGTATTCAATAATTCCTTATTTTTTAATATAAAGTTTATTTTAATTTATTTAAATTTTCGGATACCGGGTATCCGAAACTTCCGAAAATTTTGTAAATTCTTGTCCAAGTCCGAATTTTCGGATATCCGAGTTTCGGATATCCGAAATTCCGGATATCCGAAATTTTCGGATAATTCGGATACGGAATTTCGGATAATTCGGATACGGATTCGGACTCGGATATTTTTGAACACCCCTACTACCAACACATCATAGATTAGTTATGCTTTCCAAACAACCATACTTATCCACATTTCCCAAATTATTTCATTATTAATTTATCATTTAAGCACAAAATTAGAAAATCAATTCCCAGTTTTACCTATCATTTCCCATTAACTGCAGCCAGAATCTCGGACATTTTTGAACAATTTTTCAATTTTTTCAATTTTTGACTCCATTAAACACACCAAAAATAAAAGACTCAAGACTAAATACGAACGTATCCCATCCCCACACTTGAACTACACATTGTCCTCAATGTGGAATGGAATTAAAACAAATCAGAAATAAAATAAATAACATAAAAGAAGTTGAAACGTGTTCACCTGACATTCCAGAGACTCAGCACAGCAACCAACAACGATCCACGAACTCCGGTAAACAGAAAGAATATAGAATTTAAAGATTTAAAAATTTTATGTCTTACCTCCTCCAGGCGTATCGCCTACAGCCATGAAATTCCCAGGCGATACGCCTGGAACTTCAAACATCATGCCCGCCAAAGGATACTGGCGTATCGCCTCCTGCCTCCCAACCTACAGGCGATACGCTTTGAGCGCGATTTCCAGGGAACTTCAGAATTAAGCCCCAAAATATTTTCTATCTCTTTTATGCTCCAGCAGCTCCTTAGTCGAAATTTCCAGCCAAAACTGCAAATTTGACCTGCACATCCTCAAATTTCCAATAGCTCGAATCTCCAGAATTACCTGCAACCACAAAAACACAAACCAAAAGACGCAAATGCACGAAAAACGAAAAATTGCAGAAATTTAAAACCACAAATACAAAAATATACACCTCTGGGCACTGCATCAATCAGATCACAACAGCATAACAACCTCCAAAACCATCAGGAGGCTTGGATTTAACATCCTTGACCACGAAAACACCGGATTTCAACCGGTTTCTAACCAACCAACCATCTAACAACTTCCTACCCCATAAAGCACTAAACTTTTCTGCTCTCAACAACCTCTTAACCTTCCAATGCTTATACCTACCCGGAAGAAATTGACATTTATCAAGAAAACTCATATCCGGGTCATGGGTAGCAACAATCACATCTAACCTCCCCACACTTGAACTAAGCACAATCCTATCATCCAAAATACCTAAATCCTCAAGTGTGGGGATCCTAGCTACCTTATCAACCACCGTTTCACTCTCCACTATCACCACTTCTTCGGGTTCTCCTAACGGGTCACAATGATCACTCTTATCAACTAAGATCTCTAACCCTCCTATAACTTCCCCACACTTATCCTCTATCACCACTTCATCCTCAACTACCTCACCGGGTTCTTCTAATGGGTCAAAAATTTCATTTTTATCAACTAACTCAACTAACCCCCCGGTGTCCTCCCCACACTCATCCTCTTCACACTCATCATCATCCAACCGATTGCCTACAACCACAAGATCTATAAAGGACATGAAAGTACCTATCAAGCAAACCGATTCCGTGCCCTTATCCTTACGCCTACCCACTTCAAACACTACACTCTCATGGTCAACCCTCAAAGTAATCGTTCCCGCAAAAACATCAACTAGCGCCCGGGCGGTCCTAAGGAAAGGTCTACCTAAAATCAAAGGGCAACTAGCATCATATGCACAGTCAACTACCACAAAGTCTATAGGGAACAAAAATTTGTCAATTTGAACAAGAACATTCTCCACTACTCCTTTGGGTCTAACCATCGATCTATCTGCCAAAGAAATTGTCATCCTAGTCGGCTCTAACTCGCCTAATCCTAGATGCATGAAGACAGAATAAGGCATCACATTGATACTAGCACCTAAATCAGCTAAAGCACATGTAACAGATGAATCACCAAAAGAGCACGGAATTGTAAATGTACCAGGATCAGTCAATTTTTCAGGCAATTTATTTTGAACTACAGCAGAACAATTAGCATCAAGTGTAACATCTGAAAAATTTTCAAGCCTCTTCTTATTAGTTAACATATCTTTCAGAAATTTAGCATACTTAGGCATTTGTTTAATAACATCAGTGAAAGGTAAAGTGACCCTAAGTTGCTTAAGAAGCTCTAAGAACTGATTATAATCACGTGCATTCTTCTGTTGAACCAGACGTTCAGGATACGGAACTTGCTTCAGATCATCGGCTGTGATTGGTCGAGGCGCAAATCTCACTCTCTTCTTCTCTTTAACAGCCTCCCACTTTAGCGGCTTCTCTCTCACTCCCTCAGCCTCGACGTTTGGTGCGATACTTGCTGGCGTTACGCTCTCGTGCACCCTCCCGTCAGGCGTCTCCAACTCGATCTCCTCATCGACCGGCTCCTCATCAACTACCGCCGGTGATGGACTCTCGAGAACTCGACCACTCCGTGTGGTAACAGCATTAACCGACGCATTGGGGTTTTTATAGGTGCTACCGGAAAAATGACCCCCTCGGTTGTTGAGCTCCTTTAACTGCTTTGCAATATCTCCCATTGACCGCTGCAAATCTAAGAACGAGGCCTGTTGATTTCTCAGTAACGTGTCATGCTCCGCCAGCTTCTTTTGTGTGGCCTTGTCTCTCGCGTTCATCTGCTGCAGGATTTGCGTTTGGTTCATCACCAACTCCGTAAGCTCTTTCATGGTTGGCCCTGCATCTCCTCCACCACTCTGATTATACCTCGGCTGGAAACCAGGTGGATTTCCTCCCTCTCGCCATCCTGAATTTTGGCCACTCCTCCACCCAGACTGGAACGAATTACCGAACTGGTTTTGGTTTCCAATATAATCCACTTGCTCAGCGGGAGCAAGCGGGCAGTCTTGGGTGTCGTGAGCGCCTCTGCACAGCTCACATTTGGCTTTGATATGGAGTTTGATTTCCTCTAAGGTCTTATAAATGTTTTCTAAATCCCTAGGTGGTATGGTCTCTGAGCCAATGTGATGGACACCCCGGGTGGTAGTAGAAGGAACAAGGGATCGAGTCGGGGCCAAGGTGGCTCTCCGATCTCCGGGGGTCTGCTGTTCAGCGAGTGCGAAGCTCTCAAACAGTTGTTTGCATTCATCGACCGTGAGCTTCTCCATCATGTGTCCTCCAGCAGAAATGTTAAACTCTTTTTGAACCGAATAAGGAAGTCCATTATAGAACTTCTCGATGATAGCCCATTCCGTCAACCCGTGTTGCGGACATCTGCTCAGAAGAGTATTGAAACGCTCATATGCAACAGAATAAGGTTCATCGGGATCCATGCGAAATGAGTGGATTTCCTCCCGAGTACGCGCAGCCTTAGCTGGAGGATGGTACTTTTTCAGGAATTTGGCGGTGAGATCGTCCCAGGTGGCGATCGAATTAGGCGGAAGCGTCTCAAGCCACTAGGCGGCTCGAGACGTAAGGGAGAATGGAAAAAGACGCAAATAAATGGTGTCGTTCGCGACTCCGGTGAGTCCGAACGTGTTGCAGATACGCGTGAACCTGGAGATATGCATCGGGGCATCTTCGTCCTCACGTCCATGAAACTGGATCGAATGCGTCAAAG
This sequence comes from Deinandra increscens subsp. villosa, assembly GCA_039602395.1. NCBI lineage: Eukaryota > Viridiplantae > Streptophyta > Magnoliopsida > Asterales > Asteraceae > Deinandra > Deinandra increscens. The sequence goes on along the minus strand of JBCNJP010000020.1, from coordinate 2,217,266 downwards.
CGTTGATGACGTGGGACGGAACTTGCCAATTCGCGGTGTTGGCAATAGCAGGCTGTGCAATAGCAAACCGGGCCTCGGTGACTCCGGCGCTAGCCTGCTCGTGGACGGTGCGACGTGCCGCCATGGATGTGAGATCGGGGAATGGAATGGGTTTGGTGTCGCGTGGGGATGAAGATGATGGTTTCGAAGGGGTGGTGGTGGAAATGATGAACGCCTCTAGCTCGGTGCGTAGAAGGCGGAACCGCTCACGAATGTCCGCGTCGGGATCAGATAAAGGTGTAAGCTCAGGAGGACCTCGCGAACGGGTGTGTGGCATATAACGGGAATGACTCAAGAAAAATCAAACGAAAATTAAAACCTAAAAATTCTAGACTCGAAATCAGAAAATCCTAAGACTCTAGACACGGAAAGACCAAAAAGACTCAAAATTTCCTCACGACGACCAGAGTTAATCTTGCCAATTACCAAGTGTCCCCGGCAACGGCGCCAAAAACTTGATGTGTTCGGAACGACTCTAAAAACTACTATAAAAACCTAGACCTAAACTAGACCTAGACACACCTAATTTTACCGAAACTACCTAAACTAAACTGAACCCTAAGGCAAGTGTACCTATCGGATAGTAGAATAGCTAAGGCAAGACCGGAATATCGAACCTAGGACACTCTATGGACAAGACTTAACCTAGACCTAAGAATGGGAAAAACTGAGTAATTTGGTTTTGGATTTGATTTGAGATTTGAATTAACTAAAATTAACTAATCAACGCACAAACAGACAAAAGCAAGAAACTTTGGGAGAATTCAGACGAAAGAATAGTATCACCTAGACCCTGGAATCCTACTTAATACCTACAACCTCACTCGGAATTGATTGATCTGATGGTGGCTAGTTCACCTTTTAAGTCCTTCCTAGCTACACTTCTAACGCTCGAACAAGGGTTCACCTTTTAAGTCCTTCCCACTTCAATTACCCTAGCCACCCTCGGATATACCTAAGATGCACCTAGACTAACCGGAGCTACCAATAACTGCCATGAATGACACGGAATACCAAGCTGGACGAAACCCTAGGACATTTCCTTTTGAGACAATGCTACCCTAGAACTTTAACCAACCCAACTACCCGTTAAACCTGTACCTTTTAAGTCTTCAGTTTAGTAGCACATTACAAGTGAATTACCAATCAATTATCAATGCAATAGTCAAGGAACCCTAACTACACTTTAGCAATTAACCCTAAAGTCAACTACTTTAGCTAATCTACCTAAACCGAAAGACATTCGCAGGTAAATTAAGCATCAACCACCAATCGATAATCTACTCGTAACACACACATGCATCAAAACATAATAGTCAATGGAATTGAATAAAAGTGCAACATCAATCAATCAATCAAAACCGAATAAAGTTATAAATACTAAATAATCATCCAATCTGGGTCTAGGCAATACAATCGAATTAGCCTAGCAACATGTTACTGTCTAGAGTAATGATAAAAATCTGAACTTTGACAGAAAACATAATTGAAATTAAGAACAATAGGAATGAATGATGAAACCCGGTAGGATGACGATGATGTATGTGATAAAATCGATCCACCGGTGCTTCCTGATCAATCCCTGGCCTTCTCTGCTCTTGAAATCGCCCAAAATCGCCTCTGAGTTCGTCTGGAAGTCGAAGCCTCCTGAATAAAACCCTTGAATACGAATTTATAAGAAAAATTAGGGTTTTCTCGGCCGAACACCCTCCAAGCGTATCGCTTGGAGGGTCATAATCTGTAGGCGATACGCCCGGACCATGCATACGACAAAATAGTCGGGGTTTAGCCGACTTTGACTTTGTTGACCTCTCTGCCCCAAGCGTATCGCTTGGGAACCTGTCTTTCCTAGGCGATACGCCTAGGATTTTTTGTTCAGCACTTCTCTCGTCTTTTCTTCTACTCTATCCAACTTCCTCTCATGGCCTCGGGATTTCACCAAATACCTACAAAACTCATAAAAAACATAAACAAAACCCCAAAGATACTAACTTAACTAAAAACACTTAAAACTAATTAAAACCGACTCAAATTCGACTCAAATACGTAACAAAAGACTCAGGAAAACCGGATGTGTTTGCAACACATCAGCATCTTTCTCTTTGAGCTGCTTCTCATAGTGGCGAGTGTTGCTGGCTGTGGCCTTGTTCAGCTTCTCAAGACGGAGCGTGGCCTGATCAAGTTTGAGCTCAGAGGCTTCAAGCTTCTGCTCAGCTGCTTCGAGCTTCTGCTCCAGGGCTTCCACTTTACCTTCGAGGTCAATCACCTCGTGGCTCAGTTTGTCAATGCCCTGCACATCAGAATCAAAAAGGGAAGTGTTATAACTTTCATTTTTACATATTTCCCTGTTATTAAGCTACAACTTACAATATTCACTACAGCCTGCAGTGAGAGCAGCTTGTTAGCAGCTGCAACAGGAGGGAGATCATCGAAGCTGTCCACATTGATAGTGGAGTCAGGAGCTTTGCGCTTCTTGGCAGAAGAAGTCTTGGAACGAGTGCTAGGAGCTCGGAACTTGGGGGCTGAGGCGTCAGTAGGAGCCTTGCTGCTGGTTTCTTCAGTTTTCTCTTTCTTAGCAATGAGCAGCTTAAGGTCCTTGAAGGAGAAGTTGGAGGCTGAACCTGGAGCTTCATCATAGACAGTGAAGGATCAATTTCAGAAATAATAAAACACGATTCAAAAACGAAAAGGGAACAATTAAATGAAAGTACCTGTTGACATGGTTCTTGAAGGGCTAAGAGATTGCTGGGAAATGCTTCTGGCACTTGAAACGTCCTCGGGCTGGCAGCTCCTTTCTGCTGCTGGGATGCTGAAAAGATCCTTGAGCTTCTTGGAGGATTCACGGGTTGGTTTTATCAAAGCTTCAAACTTGGGCGCTGCAAAGACAGAAACACAATCATATCAGTCACATGCAATGGAAGAGTATACGGGATTAGAATGTTACTAAAACTCTTCCTACCCTTAATGACCCACTGGGTAGGAAGGTTCTCACAACCAACAATGCTACTTCGTTTCACAAAGAAAAATTGACGCTTCCAATCGTGGTCGTTGTGAGAAGTCCTAGGGATCATCTGAGCTTCTCCGGTTCTAATCTTCAAGACGAACCTGCTGTTGCCATGGGTGGCCAGCCGGTACACTTTGCAAATCTCGGCGACCCCAATGTTTAAGTTGCGGGTTTGGTTCAGATGATGAAGACAGAAAAGGATTCGCCACACCATGGGCATCACTTGGGAGTAGGCAAGGTTGGTAATAGAAAAGAAATCGGCGACCAGGTCCGGGAAAGGAAATGTCATCCCCAACATGAAAGGGTAGTGAAGAAAACAGACCCAATCATCGGAAATATGGTCGGCTTTCAGTGACGGGTCAAAAGGGCGAAACTCAGTTCCGGCGGGGAAACATGAAGATCGCTGCAGCATTGCGATCTTGCGATCGTCAAAGTTGCAGGTTTCCTCCGCCGTGGCCGGAAGCAAACCCTGGTCGGTAAAATCGTCGGCCACTTGGTCGGAGACCGTGGCCGGTGATCGTGGCAGCTTTTTTCCCATTATCGGAAGAGAAGAGGAAAAGGAAGAAAGGAGAAACTAACCTGGAGAAGATGGGAGAAGCTCTGGGGTTTTCGCCGAGTAGAAAATTGTGTGGAATAATGAAAGAAGAAATGGGGTTATAAAAGAAAACTCAACGGGAACTTCGCCTGGGAAGTTGCACCAACTAAATCTATCAAATCTCCGTTACTTAGCGATAATGCTAGAATTCAAATTTTTGACACCTGGCTTGCATGCGCCATCCGCCAAAAATTTGGGGGCAATTGTTGGTACTAGAATTCAGGAGACATTGAGCAGCTCGCATCAGCTCATGAGCATTTCACGGTAAAGATCCTGAATTATGTTTATCAACTAACAATTGCTTTTTTCTCTCTTTGTTCGTTATTCACAGGTTGACTCGAGTATTACTCACGTGTCCTAAAGACCCGGTCAGCTGAGGAAAACGTGGACTGGATGGACTTCAACGGTTACCAAGAAAACGTGGACTTAGTTGCTACTTTTTAGGACAATTTGTTATGATGTAATCCGTATTTAATTCGAGCTCTAGGCTTGCACACACACACACCTCTTTTACGATTACAATTCTCTGCAACACTTAGAATACGAGCTCATTCTTTGTACTAAACATTCTTTCATATAAAAGTTTTAGGAGGCAGGTACTTTGAACCGGCCCCCGAGGTTTTTTGCCAGGCTCCTTGAGGATACTCAAGGATACTTGGATTTTCCCTCGTTACATCCTCGTGTTAATCTCCAAACTTACATTTTCAGCTTTATTTACCTCAAACACGCTACCTCACTTACGAAATTTGATCAACTAATTGCTTAGGCAGTTTTTGACCAAAACAGGTACCATGAAAAAAATTAGAATTCTTATCACCCTCAAGGCACCACCGAATTCGAGCCTTTTGCTTAAGATCGAGATTTTTAGTGAGACCAATATTTTTCATTTCACATTTAGCCTCAATATTTTCTCTATATCTGATTCCTCTAAGCCCCCATCCTCCACAGCCTTAGCTTCCCAACCATATACCATCTCAGTAAGACCCTTCAACCTAGCATCTTCTTTCTCCTTAACCTCCTTGATCCACCCTTTTAAAGCCACCTTAATTGCCTTCAATTTTCTCGCAATAAATCTATCCGGAGGCCAGCAGTGAGGTACCGAATAAATAGCCTCATCCACCTTCACCTTAAAATTTGACATCCTCAACCATGAGTTAAAAAGACGGAACGGTTTAGGCAATGTTTTAAAAACCGGTTTTTTAGTTGAACCGGAAAATCTTTCGGGACTGGTTCGACCGGTCGGACCGGTTAGACCGGCCGGTTCAACCGGTTAGACCGGCCGGTTGAACCGGTTAGGGGATATATATATATATATATTTTATAAAAATGTTAATAAATTTGTACACCACAACGAAAATAGTTAAAATACAACGATACTTTTGCATCTGCTGGTGGCGACTGAGCTCTTTTGGGCAGCTCAGCAGCTTCTTGAGTTTTACTTCTCTTCCTGCCAAACAATTCTTTAAGGTGCCCTTTGCTGAGCAGGTAACTGATATCTTTCCGAAGTGCTATGCAGTCATCTGTTAAGTGCCCGAAGTCTTCGTGGTAAGCACACCACTTAGACTTATCCTTCCACGATCCTGGTTTTTCTGATTTTCTTGGCCACCTAGCTTTATCACCTAGATCCTGCAAGACACATAACAAACCACCCATGTCAGTTGAAAAGCAATAATCAGATACCTTTGGGAAGTTTTCTTCGTCGTCCTCTTCTTCAACTTCGTTGACCCTAGGATTATCATTTCGATAATAGGGTTTGTTTCGTTGTTGTTTTCCGGGAGAATCTGTCCTTCTGCCTGATGGTTCGTCACCTCTTTTTTGGATCTTCTTATCATCCTCTAGTCTGATGAACCTTAATGCCCTTGTTCTAACTTCATCAAGGTTCCTGCAAGGAGTCATAACCAAATCATCATAAAAGCGGGAATCTCCTCTAATCCCCATTTTCAAAGCCTCTACAGCGGCAGCCATATCTAGGTTGGGAATATCCAAAGCTTCTCGACCGAATCTGGCTACATAATCCCTCAGGGATTCGTTAGGCTTCTGAACTATTCTGTACAAATCACCAGTGAGCTTCTCAAAGCTCCTGCTGCAAGAAAACTGGTTATTAAACAAGTTAACTAAATGGGGAAAAGAAGTAATGGTATTAGGAGGAATACTGAGCAGCCATTTCAAGGCTGGTCCTGTCAATGTTGAGCCAAATCCCTTGCATAAGCAAGCTTCTTTGATGTTTGCAGGAATGGGGTTGATTTCCATTCGTTCCCTGTATTGTGCCACGTGTTCCTCAGGATCTGTGGTCCCATCATAGAGTTTCATGTTGGGGGTCTGAAATCTTTTTGGTATCTCTACGTCACAAATGGGCCATGCAAAGCTAGAAACCCTGTGGCTGCCTGCTGGCACTTCAGGAATTGGACGTATAACACCGGGAACACTTGAGATCATGTCCTTTAACCTCTGAAGTTCCCTAGCGATAGTCGGGTTGATACCTGCATCCTGCACAATTCCTTGGTTAGGGTTAGCATAAAAATTATCAAAGTTGTTACCAGCCCTGGAAGTTTGGAGATGGATCTGGGGTCCATATTCAGCATCTCTAAGGACGGTTGGCTCAGTTGTAGTTCCCACTTGCATGGGGATGAAGTCTCCCTCATGCATCTCTTGAGATGAACCTGGGATTGTGCCTGCAGAGACAGTAGGATAAGAAAATAAGGATCCTTGAGGATCCTGAGCAGCTCGGAAGCGGCTCCGATATTGTTGGAATGGCTGAGATGAAGATCCCTGAAGCATTTGAGGAGTAGGTGCTGCTGACTGCTGGTTCCAAGGCTCATGAAGGTTCGTCGCAGCAAACCGCTGTGGTTGAGATACAGGTTGTTGCACTGATACCGTCGGCATTTGATGGCTTAAAAACCCGGCCGGTTGCTGACTCGAGCATCTCGGCAGCTGCTGACTTCCATATCTACTGTAGTAAGACTCCGGGGGCTGCTCGGAGTAGAACCCAGAGTATTCCAGATCTATCACCCTGGAAGTCTTTTGATGCTGAGAGCCTGAGAATCCTGCAGTAGTAGCTGTTGCAATACCTGACTTTGGAGCAGTAGAGAGATTCGCTTTCTGTTTTGGCTGCTCCGATATTTCCGGAGAGTCGAACCCGAATGATTTTGGCATCAAAGGGCTAATTTCCTCTACTGGTTTCTTCGATTTCTTCAATTCCATGATCTCCTTCATCATTTTCTCGTTGGTTTTGGCTTGCTCATCCACATGAGACTTCATTTGCCTGATCAAAACATAGAGATCGTTATTAGAAAATAGCAGAGTCAGTGGACGTACCTTGAGATCCCTGAAAAGTAGGATATTCCACTCTTTTAGCGTCGGTGCCGGTCACTTTCTTCATCATTGGGGGGAGACCAGTGTCGACAGCCGGTTTAGTGGATGAAACAGATTTCGAAGTAATTTTTTGTTGGCTCGACATTTTCAAGAATCGATTATGGGAAGAAGATCAAGGCTCTTAACTGAATTCAAACACCGTTTGCCCCACGGTGGGCGCCAAATTGTTTTGGTCAAAAACTGCCTAAGCAATTAGTTGATCAAACTTCGTATGTGAGGTAGCGTGTTTGATGTAAATAAAGATGAGAATGTAATTGCGAAGATTGACACGAGGATGTAACGAGGGAAAATCCAGGAATCCTTGAGTATCCTCAAGGAGCCTAGCAAAAAACCTCGGGGGCCGGTTCAAAGTACCTGCCTCCTAAAACTTGTATATAATGAACGTTCTTAGTACAAAGGAAATGAGCTCGTAATCTAAGTGTAGCAGAGAATCGTAATCGTAAAGGTGTGTGTGTGTGTGTTTTTCTTTGAATGAATGACCCAGAGCTCGTTTAAATAGTCAAAAATACATTAACTAACTAGGCTAAAAACTAGGGATTGAGTCTTCAAGTCTTTGTGAACGTTGGAGTCAGTTACAACACGTCCCATAAAGCCTTGACCGAGTCTTTAGCCATCATTTACACGTCCCTTAATACCTGCAATCAATTAAGACACGTGGACAATTGTAACGGTTAATCGATAACTGTAGTTCAGGATCCTTTGAGCTTCTGGCGAGCATCCTGAAATAATATAACCAACTGTCCTATATTTTAGGGATTCTCCCAACTAAGCCAATATGAACGTTGTGGACCACTTAGTCCACGTTCTATATCATTTGTCCGAGTCTTTAGGCTTGTCTACACATTTCTTTGACCCTGCAATTAATAAGACACATGGGAAAAACAAACTGGTTAGTTGATAACTGTATTTCAGGATGCTCGAACCTGCCAGGATCCTGAACTTGCGTAAGGATATTGAACCATTTGAGTTTCCGGCCAGGATCCCGGATTATCAGCCCTAACACTACCCAAAAGAGTCCAGACATGTCTTGCGACAAACAGGGCTTATCTTGTCAATAGGAAAAAGGGGGATCATGAGACGGTATTTAAGAATAGAATGGTACTCCACCGGCGACATATGGTGGCCTAACCCATCAATGGGGATATCAAGGAGAAAATCCTGGACATGTGGAGTTTGGAGACATTTAAAAATGACTTTTTGTCTGATTGTCTTGTCAAACCCGTTCAAAATAAGCAATTAATAAAACTCGTTGAAAAAATTAATAAAAACAAAACAAAGAGTAAGAAATAATATAAAAATAAAACATTCATATGTTAATCGGTTTTTAAATTTTGAAGTGTAGAATTGTAGGTTTCTAACATAAAGCACCCTTATGTTGTCATTATACATTTTGTTATGTTTCCCTTTTACCTCTTATTTAATATTATTTAAATAACACATAATCTGGATACCCTCATTAACAGAAAAACCTTCACTTTTCTCTATTTTCTTTCTTCCCTCCACTTTAATAACTCTATGATACACAATTTCAAGGGGTCAATTAAAGAAAAACATCCTCTGGATACCCTCATTAACAGAAAAACCCAGCTTCGTCGGAGGGTCAACGAACCCCCCGGGACCCTCCTGTAGATCCGTTGGTGCATGAATCGATTGGTCTTGTATACGTAACAACGCGTTAAGACTTCAACATGGGAAGAAAGGTTGTCCTGCGAAAGCCCTCTGACGCGAAAATCAGTAGGTGTACTTGATCAGAGAATATGAAATATAGAGTATGAGAGTTAGAAAGAGAAAGTACGTCACGTGGTATTAATTATTTATAGTTTGAGAGAATTAGGGTTTGTGCACTACGTGACATCAGGTGTGTGCGCTTGAAACATCTGGAATGTGTCATACTCCTTTTATGTTGTATTCTGATTGGTTGAGAGGGCATCTTTTACCAATGAGTGACACGTGTCATAATCATTTCTTGGTCCCCACTCCGGAGGGATCTTTTAGATCCAAAGTAATGAACCGCACGAGACCTAAAAGGATTCAGACATATCCTCTTCAATGACCATCTAGACAAATGAGTCGCTAATTCTTGAATTATTTGAAATACCTTAGCTTAATTCAAACATTCTAACTCGTTATATGTAAAGAACACAAACTTTTATATTCATAGTAGTGTCTAGGGCCGTAAATGAATCCAACATTCGGCGAATAATTCATGAACCGTCCAGATGTCCGGTGTGCCGAATAGTTCGTGAACCGTCTGGATGTCCGGTAAGAAGGTACATTATGCTCGTTTGTTTAATAGATGAACGAACATGAATAAATGTCACATTCATTATGTGTACTCGTGATCATTCAATAATGCGTTTGTTTATTTTAATAGTTCACATCGATTCATGTTCGTTGTTTTATGTTTATAATTTAGGGGCATTTGTACATATCCTTCTCTAAAGTTAATAAATTGCATATTTACCCGATCCAAAATTTTAATTGCATATTTCCCGTTATTAGAAAGTATTACAAATATACCCATTTTAATTTGTTTTATAAAAATATATATATATAAAGACTATTTTACCCTTTATTGTCCCAACTACATTTATGCAATTTACAAACTGTCACCACCAGGGAGGGGTTGAGCACCACCATCCACCACTAGATTGTTCATCTGAAATTTGATCAATGTCTATGTGACTATTTCATCACTTAATATGCCAAAAGCATCTAATTTTCAACGATTGTACTTGTTTATCCTTGAAGTTTTTCACTAACAGTGCAAAATTAACAAATTCTTGATGGGTACGAAACATGAAATCTCACATTTTTTAGATCTATTCCGACCGACTGAAAATTCCATTAAAAATGGCTTCTTTTAGGTTGCTACATGTTTCAATGAGCACCTTCGCAAAATACTTCGCCAATTTCTTAAAGTATCCTCCCAAATCTGCCTTTCGGTTTCGAATCCCTTCCCTAATTTAGTCATAATTGTCTTTAGTCACCTGCAAATAAATCGATGTCTATGTCCGTATCGATTTCAGGTTGTGCGGCGGTGTTTACACGGCCACGAGTGGTAGCCCATGACGGAAACGGCGGTGGGAAAGAAATCGAATTAATGGGGAAGAGATAACGATGGTTTGGGCAAAGGTTTTATCAACAATAATTTTAATTTTATTTAATAGTTATTAATTTGAAAGGGTAATATTGTTAATATGTTAAATTTTAATAAAGATGGGAAACATGCAATTTAAGTTTTAGGTCGGGTAAATATGCAATTTAAAAGGATAATAAGGGGGTATATGCAATCATCATTAAGATCTAAGACCCACCGGTATATAATTAGACAACCGTCTAAATCTCTTTAGAAAAATGAGATGGCATGAGATTAAGGTTGTACAAACAGCTCGACGAATGAAACTCGCTCGAAAAACTCAAAAATTCTTTTATTTGATTTTTGCTAGGTTCGATTTTCAATACAAGCGAGCACGAGCAAATGTGTGTTCGCTCGTTTCTCTCGAATTATATACATATATATATATATATATATATATATATATATATATATAATATATATATATAATCATGTATAATATTCTGGAGTTGCTGATTTGATGTACTTTCTAAGACTTGAAGCTCTTGTTTTTTATTAACAAGTTTTGAATTAATATTTGCTATCATGTTTTAAGCTTTGTAAAAATATAATATTATCATGTTGTTTCAAACTTTAATGCTCATGTTTTCGTGGTTGAATAAATATTTATTATCATGTTTTACGACGTTGTATATAAATTAAACAAACCCGAACCGAATCGAGCACTCGGTTATAAAGCGATCCGAATTCTAGCATTGATTTTACACTTGATTTTGTAAATTTAAGCCGAGTCGAGTCGCTCGGTTTTAAACCAAGTCGAGTTTGAGCAGACCTTACCTTCGCTCAGTTCGGTTCGTCTCATGAATTCAAACCTTATCTTCGCTCAGTTCGGTTCGTCTCATGAATTCAAACCGAGCTGCTCCGTTTTAAACTGAGTCAAACCTCCCCTCTGTTCTATTCATGAACAGCCCTACATAAGATTAGAATTTTATAATACGTATCAATTAAATTGTTGTATTCTAAGAACAATTTTATGATAAAATAATGACCTTATAAAAAAGATTGTCATTTAAAAAAAAATATTCTAATTAGACACCCCAAAAGTTTAATTCAACACCCCGTATTAAGCTATACGAGACGGTATAGGAAAAAGACAAACCTCAATACAAATACAAAAGAGTGTTGGTCAATACAAGATGTATTAAAAAAAAAGATAAAACCCAATACGGAAGTGTATTAAGCTATAAGCCCCCTATAGAACTAAATTTTATGTCAGATTGAATTATCTTTTCCTATTCGCCCCGTAAAACCTAACATGCCGCGTATAGCACAATTCGAAGGTATTGAATAGCTAAAAAATGTTGAAACTAGAATCTCTGACTGATTGAAAACTGTCGAAACTATCAATCCATTAAACTTCTTCGATCAATCGTATCTCACCCAGTGAAGATTGAAAGCTATAAACTATATTCGATTTCATTAAAATTAAAACCACGAACACACAAGAAAACCCCCAGATTCATTTGGGATGGGTTCACATCGATTTAACATTACCAATTCCCATAAGTCCATAACCAGATTCACATCTACCTCCCTACACCCATCGCCCACAAAAACTTAATCTCATCGTCACCATCCACCGAATCCGACGCCCCACCGGCGCCAAATCGGATCCGGGTCCTGCAAATCGGGCAATTCGGCACCTTCGTCAACCACCTATCCACACATCGCGCGTGAAACACGTGGTCGCATACGGGAATAACGCGGCAGATCTCGCCTTCGTTAAAACCCTCCAAGCAGATCGAACAATCGTCGGCGGCGGACGGAGATTCTCCGGCGGCGGAGTATGCGAACGGCGGGAGGTGGTTCTGGATGTCGGGGAGGGAGAGAGTGGAGGCGCGTGGCGCAGGGGAGCGGGAGAGGAGGCGTCTCCGGCGGCGGTGGAGGAAGGAGCCGGCGAGGAGGAGGTGGAGGAGGATGATGGCGGCGAGGCCGATGAAGAGGAGGAATAGGGAGAGGATAAGGGACATGACGATGAATTTGAGGAAGATGGAGAGGAGTTTGGGGCTGCGTTTGGGTGGCGATGGGAGGTTGCCGGTGACATGGTGGCGGTGGTGGTGGTGGTGGTTTGGCATGTCAATTGGGGGAGATTTGATTGATCTAGGGTTTGGAAATTGGAATTGGGGGAGAAAGAGAAGGGTAGGATATTTTTAGAGAGAGAAAGCTGTGGGCGGGTTGAAGAGAGAGAGAGATGGGTAAATTGTTGAAGAGGCATTCAATGTCGGGGTACATTCGGAGACAGGTTTATGTTCCAACGGAGACAATCACCGCCGTACAAATTGTTTTTTTTTTTTTCAATATCTTTAAAACTTTAGAATCAACTTTCTTTATATATCTATTAAATAATAATAATATCCTTATATTATATTATATTTTATTTTTTAAAAAAGTAATCTATTGCTTATCGGTTATAATATATTGCCGCCCTTTTAAAAGATAGTAATATTAATATTATTAATATTATTTAATAGAGGTGAACACCGTCCGATTTAGAGAGTCTTAGTTTAAGTGTAAGTGAAATAATTAGTAACGGTTTTTTAATATTACCTATATATTAACAGCTATATATTAACAGCATGGTCCAACCCGGAACATGCTAGGTTGTGTGCTTATCTTTGACTTTTTTTAATTATATATTACTTTCTTTAAAATATGACTGTAATCTTGATTTGCCTTGGTGGTGGATGTTTTGTGTTGTGTAGATAGATCAGATCTAGGTTCGAGTCCCTAATCCCTTTATTTTTAAAGGCCAAATTCGAGTCCCTTTGTTTTTACGGGCCAAACTTGTTCTTTTTTTAATACACGTATGAGTTAACGTGGCATACGTAAGTGCTTTTAGACCTCGTACCACATCATATTGCCGCCCCTCCTTTTCAGATTTACACCGCTTTTCTTCACACACAGTCGTCATCTCCTTCTAGGTATGTACAGATTTGTTTCAGATCTAGCCCTTCGTTTATAGAATTTACTTATTTTCTTCTCTGATCGTACTGCTCTTCCCGTATCGAGTTTTCGATTGGAGCCTGTTTCCACTATTTGTATTTGATTCGATTTCTAGGTTTTTATTAAAATTAAAATCGAGCTGCTGAAATTGAAACTGAATCCAATTTAGAAACTACTGGATTCGGTTCGGTTTGGTTTTATGGTTTGTGCTTTTCGGCCCTTTGGGCCTTAAAACAAACGAGTGGTTGACCCGCCCGCGCGTTGCGGCGGGCAACCGTGAACCGTGTAAGCATAAACAAAACACGTCCAATAGTATCTCAATGGTAAGTTTTCAAACACAAACCTACAAACATTTATGAGAAAAGTTTTCTAACAAATATAAATTCATTTTTATTTACCCCTCACTCGTGCTCTTTGCATCTCAAATCTTTGAGATTTCAACTCCTCTCATCTAGCCATTAACACCTTATTACCTGCAAATTTAACACCTACAGTAGAGGATGATAATAAGATAACCAAGTCTCATAATAGTAACAACTAATGATAATTCATATGATAGATGTTAAAGAACTACACTTTCCTTAAAAATTCACAGGCATATGGGAAAATAAATGTTGCCTTTGAATATAAATAGTCTGATGTCAGGTAGATATTTTATTTAACAAATTTAACCTTATGACTTGAAGATTCAAAATTCAAAAAAATTTTTTTGACAGGTAATCACTAATTTGTACCAGTTTGGAATTCATTTCAAAGAGCATCTCTTGAAAACAATATAATAAGTAAGGCCATAGGTCCACCATATGATGTATCCTTACCATGTCTTCACTAACAAACGCTCAATCGGATCCGACCCATAATCTTGAACTCCAACCGACATCCCAAAGATCCGAACTCAGCTATCAAAAGAATTTAGAAAATGCTAACTAAATTAAGTGAGAGTTAACCAAGATAAATGTCAAACTGTGAGTACACATTTGTAATCAATTATTAAATTGTGTGATTAAGAAATTCAGCCCTTCTGAACAATCTCAAATGAGAGTGTGGCCTCCCAATTTGTTTAGTGTATATATATATATATATATAAATTATAGATACTCTACCTCGGACTATAAGTTCTTGCAATGTATCTTCCATGCCTTGCACTTATGCGGATGGTTCAACCATATGGCTCCTTGCTATCATCTGAAAATCCATCCCACCAACCAACCTAAAATTCAAGAAGAATGAAATGAAGTAACTATTATGTCATAATGCTACACAATCGTGTCACAACGCATACCAAAATCACATATTCTGAAGACCTGTTCTGAACTGTAATACAGTCCACCTGCCATCAAATGAAAATCTTGTAAGAAAGGCTTCACCAACACATAAATGCATATTGAAAATTAAGAGTCTAATTAATTGACATAAAAAAACATGAGAACTCTTCAATCACTTAACTACATATCCAAAACAGAAACATATGCTTGTTTATATAAAATGTGTATATACGGTACAAATTGGAAATCTGACTGGACAATTTTAAGACAAATATAAGCTCTCCTCAATAAAATTACTCAATTTTACGTGCATATTATCAAAGAAGTAAATCTGCGAAAATAACTTACCTTAGCCATCAAACTCTATAAGTGCAGCAGATCCGAAAGCTGAAACCCACAAAGGAACACGAATCAACATCACTTAACTATACATAATTATCAAGCATGCTTATAGTGACCAATTACATAACCAAAAACACATATATTAGTACTTTTTTTCTCAAATAAGGACTCCACTATCACTGTTTTAGTCAATTAGGAGTAAACAGAAATTTAAGTAAGACCACTCTCATTGTTTGTCAATTAGGAGTAAACACACTATAATGGGTCAAATAAGACCCTAGCATAATTGAATTTCATGACTCACAAAGATTCTAACATAAAAGTAATTAACATAATATGAAGGCTTTTAGAATTACAGACATGGAGCAGTGGCGGATACAAGATTTTTTTTCACGGGGGGCAAAATACGGACTAAAATGACTGGTCAGGTACTCAGGTTATAAACATGTATTGTAACAACGGGTCAGCTAAAACATTATATAACTCCAAAAACATAATTTATCAAATATAATAAAAAAACTTCTCTCGTACGGTATTTTTCATTTTTTTAAATAACTCATATACAACATAATAATAGAAAATATTTAAGCAACAAACAAATAAATAAGAAACAATTATATACTCCATCAAACTACAAATAATTAAAAAGCTCACTATGCTAAACTTTTGAGAAAAGCTCTAAAAAGTATAAAGACTGAACGTGTATGCTAAAAATATATTATCTATATTCAGTTTTTTTAAAATACATATATAAATATAGTGTCAGAAACAACTTTTACTCCTAAGCTAGAATGAACTACTAGGCAGTAGGTATAGACTATTGACTGTATAGGCTAAAATAATAAAATTTAAATAGATATTTATATAGCTCTCTTCTTCTTCACATTCACCTAACAATCTCCATAGCCATCGACCTGCAAGCTGTATTATTTCCTTCTTTTTCTCGATTTTCTTTACACGTATGCCCCTGTTAGAGATAAAAGTGCTCCTCTAATAGGTGATTGTGCCCCTTTATCCATTCAAAATCAAGATTAACTTGAAAAATAACTAGATCTTACAAGTGGTTTTAGTGACTTCTACACCTCATACGGGGGGCATTCCCACCCCGTACTAGCAACGTGGCTCCGCCACTGACATGGAGTAAGATCACTTAGCTTTTCCGTACAGTTGTTTTTTTGTCTTGAGATCTTCATTTAGCCATTGTGTATTCTGAAGTCAAAACCAAAACATGTTATAATCACATCCATGATGAAATATTTGATTCAGTAAACATGGATCATTTCAATCCATCCAAATTATAGAACTTTGACATATGACATTTCATGTGAAAATTGTTAAATCACATAACTCTTAGAAGTTTATACAAACTCTATCAATTTTAACATCGCTTCTAGATAACTGATCTCATAAAAACTGACATTAAACATGTTAAAATATAAGTCATAATCTACATGGTCCCCTTTTGGTTAATTTCACATTTCATACATACACTTCATAACCCATCAACTCAAATCTTGCTAGTACAGAACCCCACACTGCAACATAGAGTGAATGAATTTAAGAGATTTACATACCATAGTTTAGTTTTGTAGCATGGGATTGTAGAATTGAGAGGTTCAAATCAGCTTTTGATGGCTTACACGCTTTCGATTCCGTGCTTAAACCACAAAATCTCTTGCTATTCTCATATTTCATTATAACTATGGAGCAGCGCTTACAACCGTTGCCACAAACACAGATGCTCTGTAATCCGTCGCCTTCGGAAAGAAACCATTACAAATCAAACTTCAAGAGAAATGCTAATCATCCACTGTCGCCTCTAATGTTAACAAAATAAGAACGTTAATGGCTCATTGACAGAACGGAAGTACCACTGCAAACCTAAACTCAAGGAAAAGAACAACAGAGAAGCAAACCTTATAAAGTAAGGGAGAACCGGAGAAGTAACGTTGGTCACCGATCGCATCGCATACCACCACCAGCCACGCCGGCCACCGCCTAGTCAGAGACATACAATCCGGAAAGAAAAACCCTAGAAGTAAATAGAAACACATTCAGAATTTGTCAAATGATATGAAGATTCAAAGATTGATTGGTATATAAATTCATAACCCTAACTTTCAATTCGTAACAAACGGCCTCCCGGCCGTCTTATACTTGTAATCTACGGCCATCAGCCCCTTCCTTCAGAGAATATGGAAGCGGCGGAGACGGGGAAGAAAAGCGAGAGAAGAGATTGAAAATACGAAGAGAGAGATGACAGAATAGTTGCGTAAAAGGAAAAGGGTAGCGGTGATGGAGGCATGGCTTGAACAACAACCCACTGTAGAGTGAGGGAGATAAGGCTTGGAGATAAGGCTTGAACAGTTTAAAACTGTAGAAGAAAGGGGAGAGATGCACGTTTTCTCTTTTATGTGTGAAAGGACTTCACTAAAAGAGAAGCGGGTACGTTGTACATATATGTTTGACTGAACATAAAAAAAAAATTATTTCCAAATGTAAAGCAAACATTGGCTGAAAAGTTATGAATAGTCACTTTTGTGTGTTATCATCCATTTGTATTTTGTATTATTATATAATATATAATAGCGTACGACAAAAACAAACCATAAGAAAACCTGCTAAAATACATAAAAGAAGCCGCCAACGTGGTGAAATATATAAGCTGTTATTTTAAGAAAGCTTTCCAAAATTTAAAGTTATGTCCACAATTTGGTTGAAGATAAGCTGTCAAAATACAAAAGTGAATAAAACAGGAGGAGTTCCATGTTTTGATTATTAGCTACCATTATATTTGAAGTTTGAAGTGATAGGAAGACTGTATGTTATTTTTGGGTTATCCATGAGTAACGAAAGGTTATAAAATATACGATGGAAGAACGGTTAGTCTCAAGATATGTGATATTCGTTTAACATGTTTTTCCTTTTGTCACAAAATAGATTTTAATAGCATGGGGTATACCCCATGTTATCAAAGCATGTTATCCCTGCTACGTAGGCGCTGACTGGATAACATGACTTGATAACATGGGAGGGGTATACCCATGTTATGTAGTGTGATGTTATTATGTTGAGGTGGCATTTTAATAGGATTTTGAATTAAAAATAAAATAAAAAATCAGACAAACATCTCACTTCACGCCCGTGGTTATCTTAACGGGGAAGGGCATCACGCCCCTATAACGCCCCTGAGGGGCGGTGTATAACGCCCCATATCGAGTTAACGCCCCAATAACGAGGGGTATACCGCTTGCTATAAGGATGACAATGAAATGTGTGATGTTATCATGTTTCCTAGTAGTTGGGAACAAGAAGAGAGCAATAATCAAGAAAACATTATGGGAGTATAATAATGGAAAGCATCATGGCCCAAATTTGAATACTTCTTTTTGACAAGGCCCGATAATACATGGAAATCTATATAGTACAATGGAGGATTAATTAATATTTATGAAAATGTTGAACCAAGGTCTCGTTTGACGTGTCATAAGCTAGATTATAATCTAATTTTTTTTACGACATTAAAAGGGGTTTTTTAAAAGCTAGTTTTTTTTTAAAGTACTGTTTGGTAATATCAAAAAGCTAGCTTTTGAAAAACTAGTTATACTAGCGTTTCAACTAGCTTTTATAATATTTTCAGTTTTACCTTTCTATAACTTATAAAAAAATACTAGAGACTCTGGACTTCTTATTTTATTGGGTTGGACCTTTTTTGTCCGAAACACCAAAGTATCCAACTTTAATTATTTATATAATAACCTCATTTAGTGAAAACCCTATTCTGCTACCTTCAGCCTGCTACCGCCTCTTCAACAATTTATCAGAGCACATCATCAGGGAGGAACGGTTGAAGAAACGAGCATTAGATCGAAGGCATACACGGGGTACGTCGTCATCATCATTCTTGTGTTTCGATGTCGTTTCAACACAAGGTAAGACCTTTGATTCGTGTGGTAGTGCCTTAGATGTCTTTGAACGACTCTGGAAAAAAAAAATCTTAAACTTCTGGACTGGTTATGGAGATGACTCTGTGAACTATCGGTTAAATATAATTTGAATCGGACAAATTACAAAAACTCAGTTAACCCCCAGGTTGCAAGTTGGATCGGCCTACCATATTTTGGTTTTAATTCTGTTCAAGCCTATTTCATATACTTATGGTCTATTACTTTTCAAAGATCAAACTCAATGGATTTCAAAAGTGATGTCCCGCAGGTTACGAGTTCAAACCCTCTGACCATTTTGTTTGTTTTTAGTTGAGGAATTTTGGACCATGCGAGCACAACGCAGCTATTTAAACATATTTATTTGCGTAAAGCGGGTTTATTAATATTAGGTCAATATTTGAAAAAGTAATTAATCTATCATAGTGAATTATGAATGCAAATAAATCCTATTACGACCCCCACTTATAAATTCTTAGTTTTGTCACTGTGATATATTGAATGTTCAATTTGGTTTGTTTATGGTTGGCTTGTGTGTATATGTTCATGGCTGACTTGACTATTGATTTTTATAAAAAAAAAAATCTACCTTTTTACAAGAAACATGCCTCCCAAGAAATACAACGAAGCAGGGCTAACTTGGACCAACGAGAATACCGTAATGTTTTGTGATGTTGTCATTAACTACATTACAAAGAATGGACGTACTCAACTCATTAAATGGAAAGACCTAGAAGAACTGTTTATGAAAACGTTTGGTAAACAAGTTCCATTTAAAAGCCTGAAGAACAAATATGACAGCATGAAGACAGACTGGCGCCTTTGGAAATTTTAAAAATGGGAGAAACCGGGTTAGGTTGGAATCCAACAACCAGAAGGCTAGATTGTTCAAATGATTGGTGGGAAAGAAAACTGAAGGTATGACTCGTATATTTTTCAATTTGTATTAGTGGTGTTGTTATGGTATTATAGTGACATAATAATTTATTTTGTAGGAGAAACCTGAATCGAAGAAGTTTTGAAATAAAGGAGTTTGCCCACAAGTAGAAGAAAAATGGGATCATTTATTGCAGCTTGAAATGAATGATAATCAAATAAATCAACTTCTTTTACTTTCACCACTGTGTAGTTTAGAAGAACATGTAGCGATGGTTATTTATTACTACATTAGGAAAATTGGATTTAAATAATCTCATGTTTTGCCTATTGGCAAATAATAATCCGTTTTTTAACATTGGCAATTACCAGTCCCACATTTACACTTATTTGTTTTCACTGGTCCCTCTGTTAAAAAAGTTAACTTCGTTAACTTTTTCATCCAACTTTTTTCAACCCCATTCTTTGATCCAGCATAACTTTTTCAATTCTTGATGAAAATTCAATCCGTAAGTTTCTATGAACCCGTGACGAAAAATCAAACAAAACTAGATCCATATTGCCTATGTTTTAAATAGATTATAATTATGAACATGTTCTTCATGAAGCTTCAACAATGGTGGATTGACCAAATATCAGTGGTTTTCAAAATTGATTTCACCAACACATTTGTGATCTTAAACCGAATCTATAGCAACAAGAATCATTGAAAACCATTGAGAATTGATCAATCTACCATTGTTGAAGCTTCATGAAGAACATGAAGTTGTGAAATTTGAAATCCGATCAAAACTCCATGAAACTAAATTTCGTAACTTGCTATAGACTCGTGAGAACATGTCAAATCTGCTGGAATCGATCAATATCACAAACACAATGGATTTGATGCTCAAATTTTTATTCAAAGTCATGAAAAAGTCATAACTTTGATGCTTTTATTCATCATCATAACCTATTTTAAAACCTAGGCAATATGGATCTAGTCTTGTTCGGTTTTTCGTCACGAGTTCATAGCAACTTACGGATTGAATTTTGTAACATCCCAAATTTCGTCTTGCTGTGGTAGTATTATTTAATTTATAATTTAGCCGAGTTTGGTTGGGAATTTGGGATTAGTAAATAACCCAAGGCGTGAGATATTAGTTACTAAGTTTACTTTAGTAATTAGAAGATTAAATGAAAGAAGTTGAAGGTTAAATGTGTAAATTAGTAAATTTGGCTAAGATTTGTAAAAGTCACAATTAAGAGGGGGGCAGTATGAAACTTCTTTAATGAAAAAGAAGCCTGGTGACTTCACCAGATGGAAGTCGCGACCAGGAAGGGGAGGAGAGGGAGAAAAACCTAGTTTGGTCTTGGTAGCTCAAATTCAAGCTGTTGTAGGTGGAATTTCTCAAAGGAAATCCGAATTCTAGCTTAAGGAGACTCCTAGTCCTCGATTTTGTGCTCTCCATTGGGTAATCTTAACCAAGTAAGTGTTTTCATGATAGGGAGATTTTATGGGTTTCGTCTAGAGGCAAAATTGATGATGAAATCTGAGTTTATATGTGTTTATGAGATTAGATGAAGTTAAATCTTGCGTTGCATGACTGATTTTTATGTGTGATTCGTAGAAATTGTGGTGGGTTTACACCCCACCTCATAGAAATCGATACCCATGGGGGGTGGTGATTTGGGTTGATTAATTGAGTCTCATGTATGTTAGTAGACTTGTTAAAAGTGTTTAATTAGTCTAAAATCTGAAATTTGATGAATTATGATGATATGTGGGTAGGATGAAATCATGTAGGCTATTTATCATGAAGAACACAATGTATGCATCTAAGGTGTTTGATGAAATGCTTGAATGAGGGTGAAAATGTGTAAATGCTGAATTTAAGAACTTGATTGGGCAATGGAATGTAATTTGTGTGGACTATGAGTTTAGAATGGTGAATTGAACTTAATGATTGTGGTGTGGTGAATTAATCAATGTTATGACTATAGGTGAAACGGGAGGAAGCTCGGGTCATCAGAAAGAAGGAAAGACTAAATCTTAAAGGTAACATGTAGCGGTATATTTGGTTACAATAAGGGATGTGAGTAATCCTAATTTAATTTTTATTAGCTGCTACTATAGCAAATGAAATGTTAGAGATGAAAATATGAGATTGACTATGTTACATGATTGTTATGAGATGGGTGGATTCTGACCCGATTGGGTTAAGCTGGAAGTAAGTGAAAGTCCATAGTGTAAGAATTGGGCATGTTTAGAGATTCATGAGTGATCATGATCCTAGAATGTCTCTAGGAATGATTAAGCGGTCTTGGTACAATTGTATTTGTGCCAAGGGCAATGTGTAAGATGGAAATGTCATGATTGGGAGCAGTATAAACGGGAAAATTTTGTAGTTGAGGCTAGCATAGATATCTACCCAGAAATGGAGTGCAAGCGAATGATAAATGATTGTTTATAGTATGGAGTGATGTTATGTGGTTGAGTAATACGACCCATTTGGGTTATGATTGCGTATATATATATGAAGTATCTTAAATGTAAGAATGTGTTAAATGAGCGGTGGGGGTAGAATCGCAGCGAATCACCCGGGAGGGGTAATACAGTAGGTGAAAACATGTGTATATGTGGAATATGTTCAACGATTGGTGTGAGGGTAAACTTGATAGATTAGAGTGTGTTTATATGGAGTATTATAACGTGACCCGTTTGGGTAAAGATGAATGTATATCACCTTGCGTGATGTACTGAAAGCTTCATTGTGATTGTTTGGGTATGCTCATAGTGATATACTTAATGTTGTAATGTAATATGTAGCAGATAATGGTTAATACTATAGATTTTTGATAATGATCGGAAAGCAAATATGTAAATTGGTGTTAAACGTGTGCTTGGGATTTGTTAAATTCCAAAATGAGGAGTTGGTCATGTTGTATGGCTAATTTGAGCTGCGGGTATATGACCCATTTTGGGTTGAGCTGAAAAGGGTTGTGGTAAGATGAGGACCATGAGAGTTTTAGCCCTCAAATTGTCTCGACGAGGATTCAAATATATCGATACCTTGTAAGTGAGCCAAGTTAATGAGATGACAAAGAAATCATAGCTGAAAAAGGGATAAACAAGCTGATTTGGTGAATAGGATGTTAGCGGGTCAAACGGGTCGGGTAAAGTGTCGTTGTTATCCGGCTATTATTTCTATCTAGATTTTTATGAATTGGGTATAAACCTCATAATGCAGGTAAAGATGGATTCATAATACAAAAAGTTGGGATTTGGATACTTTGGAATGATCAAAGTTGAAAAATGCAGAAAATTGGCTAAGTCTGGGAAAACTGGCCTGGAGCCCTGGAAACCAGGCTCCAGGCGTATCGCCTAGGAACACAGAGGCTCCAAGCGATACGCTTGGAGCTGCTGTCCGGTTTTTGGTTTGGTTTTTCTTGTTTTAATTGATGTTTAGCGGTGTTAGCTGTTATGAGCCACTAATACTAACGTGTTACTAGTGTTATTGGCAGGTAAACCTTGTAGACGGGTCAGGATCGAACCACGAAGATGATGAACCGAACACCTAGCTTCTGGGGAAGTAATTATTTCATGTTTTGTTATGGTGAATGTTTGGTAAGCAAATTAAGATGAAGCTGACGTGTTTTACACCTTTTTATGTAAATATTGTTTAATGGTGGATGAAACCCTTATCTAAGGAGTGAAATTTTCTAACTCTGATTTCAATGACGTTTAACTCTCGTAAACGAGATTGGGGCCTTACAAGTTGGTATCAGAGCCGAGGTTTGAGGGATTCAAGTGTCATGGGGGCACTTGAACTCAAACCAAGTGCTCGTGGGATGGTAAGAGTGTTCGGTTCAAGGTTCGATCTTGTCTCCCGGTAAGTGATCCTTACATGAATTATGGAATTTAATATTACAAATTGATGAATGAGCTGTGATGACCACTAATGTGGTTGAATTGAAAGCTGAATCTGATTGTAAAGCTGTGAATGCTTATGTGCGGTAAAGCTGAATATGATTGTAAAGCTGTGAATGCATGAAAATGCGTGAGCATCGGATCGTCTACTCGATCTAGCTAATCGGACATCGAAACGTAAATAACCGATTGTTTTATTGATCAAACGAGAACAATTACAATCAGTAAACCACAGAGAATTGACACAGAGAAACACACTCAGAAACACA